>PRKT01001656.1:10774-42618 GCA_003671525.1 Saccostrea glomerata | reverse complement strand
TTTTTTCAAATGAAGGACAGTGCCCCCTTCGACATGTATTAGGCGATTATCAAGAAAAGGTCAAATACAGTGGGGTCATTTAAAAGCATTTTCTTAAGATCAATTGTGTCAAAAGAGATGAAGAAACTTAAGTGAAAACTTCCTGGCATAGTTTTTATTCAGATTTGTTCAAATCGTGACCCTTGGGGATAGGGTGGGGTCACAATGGAAATCAAAGTTTAAATAGAACTATATTCAGTAAAATCATTAAAAATCCTCCTCAAGAACTGCAGAGCAAAAATGAGCACATTTTTACGGAAGCATCCTCCGACAGTGTAGATTCCTATTTATTCAAATCATATCTCTGAGAATAGGGTGGGGCAACATTAGCAGAACAAAGTATTAGAGAGGAATATTTAGGAGAAGTCATCCAAATCTTGCCAAGAGCAGCTAGTCATAGATTGTCAAATTCATTAGAAAGGTAGTGCATGAAGACTCACGTTTGTTCAAATTTTGACCCCTTTGGTAGGGAGGGGCCACAATTTTAGACCAAGGATCAAAATAAGAGTATATAGGAAAAAATCCTTAAAACCCTTCTTCAAAAACAGAGCCATTGTCAGTAATATTTATACGAATTGATATGAGATAACAAGGGCCATTTAGTAATGAGGGATCTTTTTTGTGCCAGCCATACATGACCTCAATTTATACATGTACGTCTCATCCGAAGGACTGGTCTTCACGTGGTTTATTCCCCGAACGTCTAAAACCTATATAAACAGTATGATTATCACACTCAATTAAGAGGCCATCTGAGGGGCAAGGGTAGAGTTTACCTGTGTTATCTTGATTTAATATTCTAAATCAAATATATTCATTTTTCAGATAAAATATGAAGTATAAAATATGTACCAAACCAAAATTTATTTTGAAAATGATAAATTGTTATTACATTAAATGTATTCAGAGTAAATGCTTAAAACTTCAGCTAAAAACGGACATTAAAAATTATTAAGTACCATAAAAAAAAAAATAAAAGAATTCAACGGATGTATTCTCAATACATTCTCTCAAAAAAAAAATAAATAGAATATATCTACAATGTCAAGATCAATTAGCACAATAAAATAAACTTTTTTTCTAATTTAAATGAAGGTAGTTTTATACTACAAAATTAAAATAAAATACTTTAAAAGTTTAAGTAGAAAAATATTCTTCACATTTGAAAAACATTTAATTCAATTTATAGGAATTATTGGTAAGATTTTTGAAACATTGATTAATATAGATTGACTAAAATACCTAGTAAATACTTTGAACATTTGAGTAAAAAATATTTAAAAATTTGAACAACATCTGATTCATTTGATAGGACTTATCGCTAAGATTTTTCCTATATAACTTATAAGTCTTTGACACAGTCATATAAATGCAGGTAAACTCTACCTGGACCCCTCAGAGGGCCTCTTAATTGAGTGTGATAATTATACTGTTTATATAGGTTTTAGACGTTCGGGGAACACACCCTTCACGTTTGGGATTTGAATCGCGATGAAGGATCAACTACTCCTTACTCCGCTACTCTAGATTAGATGCTCTATCACTGCGCCACGCTGGCGACCTGTGCGTTAATTGCTTCCTAATTTGAATTATGGATCAAGAAGGATAACTCTAATTTGTAAAATACAAGTACATGTAATACAGCCAAGTTTGCTAGAGCTTTGGGCTGAAAAATATAAATTTATTAATATCCCAACTTTCCTTCCAGTATTTAATGTGAACATAAATGCGACATATTATTATTATATCAAATTAGTCACTCGTTATACTAAATTATTAATCTTTTTTAACAATTTGCTAATTTGTTTAAAGATATTTCTTACTTGTTATAACAATTAACTTATTCGTATATAACAAATCAGTTATTTGTTATATATAACAAATGGATTATTAGCTTTCAAAAAATTATAATTTGTTATTTAAGGAAGGAAGCTTATTTCAACTTTTGTTATACGATATAACATATCTTGGGGAAGTTTTCGCGAAGCGGTTTATAAAAAAGCGTAAACTGCCCCATGTTATGTTCTATCGTATAACATAAGTTGAAATAAGCTTCATTCCTTATTATTTAATTTCAATGTAGACAATGAGACAATTTTTCCATTTTTCCTTCGGAAAAAAGGCTTCAAATATCGCATATTTTTAAAGTTAACGTCAAGCGGAGTAACACGTTTTTGACCTAACTCATTATGACGTAGGCCAGTTATGTTATACATAATGAATAAAACCGTTTAACCAATCAAATGACGTGTTACAACTAAAATTAAATTTAGTTATAATAAGTTTTTTCTGTCGACGGGTCACACCTGACGTGTGCTCAGATATTGAATACAAAATGGGAAAGATGATAGCGTCGTTTACCAAATCAGCCAGTGACGTTGGAGGGTTTAGGTCAGGAATTGACCGAAATCTGGAAAAAAAAAACATTTCCATGGCATTTTTGAGCAATTTAATGCCATCTATGAGACCCCGATGTCAAAGTTTTGTGAAGACAAACGGTGTTGAGTTTGTGAATTGCTTTTCAAATATCTGTGTCTTTCTAACATCCTACAAAAGACTCAAATTAAATCCGCATATTTGTTAATAATACATATGTGAATCATGCTACTGAATGAAATATACTGCCATATATTACATTTTCTTTATTTTGTACACTTCCTTTTTTTCCGCTAGTATATATGCTCTGACATTCTCTCGTCCGATGAACCCATTGTTTTCAAGTAAAAATAAGTATAAAACTGTTAATCGTGATTGCTTTTAAATAAAGAAATCAATATTTATCGACGGATTTTTCCATTATTTCCCGATCATGACAAGTAGCACACAGCGGGTGTGACCGGTCAGCAAGGGATACTTATTCCTACATGGCACCTGATCCAAATTCTGACGTTTTAGTGATCCGTGTTTGCTCTGATCCTGATTTCTATTTATTGAATGGGCTTTTGAGCTTGAATACTGTTCTTCATTTTATTAAATTTTCACAAGAATTACAGATTTAAGATGAACATATTATTGAAGATAATGGTCGGAATTGTTAAAATATCTCTTATTTGGAACAATCTAAAGCGTTAACACGGGCAACTGAAAATTGAATCAGTATAGCCAACGAGAAGAACTCCAGCCGTAGGTCCAAAGTTTTGGGCACTTAGATGAAATGTTCCTTACTAGTCTAAAAATAAAAGTCTAAGAAGTACACAGTATGAAATATACAGTCACAATACGATAGGTTTTTTTGCCAGGAAGGTCATTATAGCGGTCATGCAATTAAGAATATGTTGACTTTAATAGAAATCCGTGCAACATCAACTTATTGGTCAGTAGTTTCTCTCGATTTAAACAACATACCGTTCACAAAGAATAGCTAAAGTCATTTCTTTTATCGGATAATTTTGTTGGTCCTAATCGTCGTTAGACAGTAATACATTCAAATATGAAATTATTATAGATGATAATGAATTTCAGGTCGCTGGGATATGAATAAAAATAACTTTTAATACTTAATTCAACGTCATTGATATATCTTAATGTTGAAAACCTAAAAGTGTTTATTTCTTATTAGGAAGTAATTTTTAAATACATGTACTAGTAATTCTTTTTCATAAGAAAGGAAAATGAAATCGACCTATAAAAAAGGACAAAAAACAATATTATCATAGATAATTCAATTTATGCAGCTTTGAGAAATTTGGTAAATTTTACACCGTCGGATATTTACGGATTTTTTGAGCCAATCAAAACCAGTGTTTTCATTGCGCCATTTTCCGTAGCCTGTGTAGTGCTGTGAAAAATTAAAAAGATATCTACGGATATTTGAGACACATAAGCTTGTAAGTGTTTAAATTCCTTGTCCTAGGAACACCAAAGTAACACTAAAGAGCTATTATACCAGACATTCAAGACAAGTACGTCTTAGAAGTGTTTAATTTTCTTGTGTTTGTGTAAACCGCATGGGCGAAACATGGCGGGGGTGGATCCCAATTCTGATTCTGTAGAAATGCAGTTTATGCACATCTGTCTCTTGGGACATTCTTACATACGAAGACTTTTGGAGTTCATGAACTTTAATACAGATTTGAAGAACTTGAAGTTAGATCCCGCAAATTACAAAATATCTGTGTGCGTTAAGGGCGGGCTACGTTCAAGTGGCCTTCGACAGATGCTGTGTAAAATTCCCGGAACGCCCGATACTTATTTTCTACAAATAGGCGGCAATGACATTGGTCATTTACCCAATGAAAAGATTGTCACAGACATTATCTCTTTCTCCGAATTCCTGATTCATGGTTTGGACGCGAAGAGGGTTATAATTGGTCAGCTTCTTAGGAGGGACCCATCTGTTAATGCTGCAGGTTTCAACGACTCCGTTTTCGAAATTAACCGCCTCCTTACAGAAAAGACTCAATCACTCGAGAACATTTTTTTCTGGAGACACAGGGGTTTCTGGCAAAACCTGTCACATTTAGCGAGGGATGGCGTACACCTCGACAACCCCCCTCTAAAGCATTTGAAGCCCGGGGATCCCCCTTCGCCCATGTACAAATATTGGAAGTTTGTCACAGACATTATCTCTTTCTCCGAATTCCTGATTCATGGTTTGGACGCGAAGAGGGTTATAATTGGTCAGCTTCTTAGGAGGGACCCATCTGTTAATGCTGCAGGTTTCAACGACTCCGTTTTCGAAATTAACCGCCTCCTTACAGAAAAGTCTCAGTCACTCGAGAACATTTTTTCTGGATACACAGGGGTTTCTGGCAAAACCTGTCACATTTAGCGAGGGACGGCGTACACCTCGACAACCCCCCTATAAAGCATTTGAAGCCCGGGGATCCCCCTTCGCCAATGTACAAATATTGGAAGAGTATCAGGAATGCAGTGATTGTGCATTCCGGGCAATTAAGGCCAGTATTTTCTTTTGGTTACTATAACAAAACCGTGAATTGTTCGTATGTATCTGCATAATTAGAGCAGCATAATCATATTGAATCCAATTTGTCATTTTGTATTAGCTGCAAACTATTATAAACTCAGGCAAAATGGTGCAGGAAAATTTTATGTTATCTAATTGTTTCACAGATACATACCTGTTATCACACAATGTATGCTGCTTATCATGATTTTCTTTCAGTGTTGTTCAGTAAACTGTTGGTATACGATGGTTCAGTATAACAGTTTTCATCAGCTTGAAAATGTCGGATGATGTTCAGTATAGCGTCACCTTATAAATCATAATGCTCAGTATAGCATTGCTTATCATCATTTGTTTTTATAAGTGATGTTCAGTAAAACATCAATGTATAACTGTTCAATGTAACAGTTCGGTCAGCTTGAATGATGTTCAGTATAGCATCATCTTTTAAGTCATAAATGTTGAGTATAGCATTGTTTATTATGATTTGTCTTTAAGTGATGTTCGGTAAAACAATGAAACATCAATGTATAACTGTTCAGTATAACAGTTTGGTCAAGTTGAATGATGTTCAGTACAGCATCATCCTATAAATCTATAAATGCTCAGTATAGCATTCTGTGTTCATAGTTTCATTCGGAAAATGCTCAGTATAGCATGATTTATGTTTAAGCCTCCCTTTATGAATACTCGATATAGCATAATATAATCATAGCATAATTCTAAAAATTATTAGTAAATTTACTAGGTTTATAGCGTTACCATGGTTTTTGTAGGTCACCACCGGCAGGTGGTGGCGTCTCCATAGGAGTGAAAAATTTTTCTCGAGAGGGACGGTAAACAACATAAACATTAATCAATCTTTTACTCGATAAACTATTTCACCATTTTTTCTTGTGACATAAAAATCCATCTACCACGCATTTAACACTGTTATTTTTGCAGATATGATTTATGGGCTAAATTCATGTTGCTAAAATAAATCCAAAATTAATACATTCATGATATATGAAAAGAAATTCCAATGGCCTGCACATTATGAATAAGTTAAATCCAGATCTTTTTCTCATATACACTTTTACAGCGATAAATACATTTTCTTTTCAATGTATTGAAAATTACAACAAAGTGGTAAAATTACCTCTTTCAGAAAACAGCCCTATTTTTCAATGCAGCTCTTTAAATCTAACAACCTAATTATCTGGGTTATAATATTTCAAAAAGGATTTTTATTTACCTTCGATACCTTAATAAACTGACCGTAATCTGCATAAAAATAATACACTCAGTTTATCTCATGTCATTCCCCAGAAGTCAATAACCTGTTGAGAGCAGTGTTAGAGTGTTTTATTGTTTTTGAGGGACGTAAGGTAAGATAACATTTTTTTTTTACATTTCATAATCATAAAAAACAACTTGATCATGCCATGTAAACAATGAGCACAAATTAAGTCCAACTTTAGAGTACACGTGTAACAAATATTCAATGTTCTGGACAATCCAATTAAACTCTAGTATAGAGTTTACTTTTTTTCTAATTTATCAATTCAATCATGTTTTAATTAAATTAATTAAAAAATTTTACTTCCTATTGATTTGTGAAAACGTCTGAGATTTTCTAGAGTTTGATTTAGTCGTAAAGGATGTTATATTTTCGATAAGATAAATTTCTTTTGATTATTTTAAATGTTGGCCCTCTTGTAATTCCATAACTACCGCAAAACCTTGTTGAAACTTTGTCAGAAAGGATTAATCGATCAGGTTTATGCTACAATCGCGTATTGTGGAGATAACGCAAAGTATTCAAGATCAAAGGTCCATTGAACAATACAAAAACGGTGCAGAGCAAACACGGACCTCCAAAACATGAGAGGTTGGATCAGGTGCCATAGATGAGTGAAAATACCCTTTATTTAATTTACATTTTCCGTAAACATTTTTTTCTTCATCTTTAAATATAAAAACAAATACTCCTTTTTGTCAAATATCCAATTTCTTTTTTCCCCCCAAAAATAGTGTATCGTAGAAAGATAAGAGATTAAGACACCAAATGTTTATGACAAAGAGTTATTGAACTGTAGGGAAAAGTATGAGGGTTAAGAGTGCGAACTATAATTTCGTTTCGTAAAAATAATCTAGAGGTCGTAAAAATCGAATTTTTCAACTTTTTAAAAAATCTTTTCTTGCATGAAATAATTAGATCTCACTTGTGTTTTTAAAAAATGTCGGTCACACTAGAAAAACTTCATTATTTTGGCATTTAAAAACCTCGTTATTATCGTTTATAGATAATGTATTTTTAACATAATGAACAGTCTAACATTTAAACTTTTCGTCTGTGAATTCAAATGTATTCCACATTATTGAATCATTTCTACAGTTTCAGAAATTTAATCTTCTTAATTGTACTATAAGCAGAAACGGAAGACTGTTTTAAGATAAAACCTGTAAGTTGAATATTTTAACTTTCCCATTAATGTCACAATATAGTTAAAGTATATGATATGATTTTGAAACTCCAAATGCCTTTCGAGAACCTTAAACTGTCTTGGTAGAATTCACATTGGTCTTGTGTTTTCCTGTCTTTAAAATAGAAATTGTCATAACGAGTTCTCAAAACGGTGATTGATACATTAAACTTATAAAATTTTAGGGCCTCAAAGTAGTGTTCATGATAGATAACATACAGTCAATACTGAATCAATAAAGACATTAATTGATCACTGAGCATTATTCAAATGAAATGTTTAGCCAGCAAGGGAAAACAAAATTACTGTGAGAATATTTAGTATATTTTTGAATTTCCGAAAATATCCCAAAGGGAATATAACTGAAACAAGCAGCTATCCGCTGTACATGTCCCTAGTGTTTGAAGCAGGATTTGATAATTTATAATTTTGCAAATAAATGGGGCAAAATTACGTGAGCAGAGTGCTATGGGTGAAAAATGTTCTGGGAACCAACCGCTTAACCAGGACCAAAACAGGGGGGGGGGGCTAAAAGAATTAATCCACCGAAAAAAACTTGACTCATATATCATAAGTAGGCATAATGAGCAGCTAACCGCTGCACTCAGGAAAGAGTTTGCTACCATACCAAGAAAAACTTGACACATATACGGTAGGTAGGTTTAATGAGCAGCTAACCGCTGCACTCAGGAAAGAGTTTGCTACCATCCACAGAAAAACTTGACACATATACGGAATGCAGATTTTAATGAGCAGCTAAACGCTGTACACATAAACGAGTTTGCTACCATCCACATAAAAGAAATCGAGCAGTCCAAAGCTCATCTCAGTATAATTAAGGTTATATATCAAATGAAGAAATGCGGATGTATCTTCGAACTGCATTCGAGCGCTATCTCCCCAGCTTCTGTATATAGTTCTCAGAGAAACTCAGGGATGCTGCATGAGTCGCTGCACCGATTCGAAAACTGTTCCCTTTGTACAGCTTTGGGTCGAGGCCGATGAATGAGACTACCTTGCATAGCTGTTGGCTTATAAAATGGTGTGTGACTGATTTCCCACTCATAAATTGAAGAAAAGGCCCTGAAGTGTGCGCAAAGTGAGTAGTATAATCATACAAAGCCCGAACAGGGCAGAAGGTAATGGAACTGCTGTTTGAAAGATGCAAAGTCACTGGTTTTTGCTCAATGTTATTCTTGAAATGTTTCATAACAATGGTAACTCCTGACAAGATGCCATTTGAGATTTTGAAGTTAACATCAGAACGCTGTACCACTTGATTAGAGTTGTGTGAACGAGCAGCTAATTCCCCAATTCTTAAGAAAGCTTGAAAAGCGCGAACATAGAACGCTTTGAGTAGTAGTCTATTACATAAGAGTGGCTCGATAATGTCAATAGCTTTTATCATTCTACGTAAGATGTCTGTAGTAATTGGTAGTCTTGTGTCCTGCTGAGGTGCAAGTGCATGCCATCCTTTTAGTAGTTTCTTAGGAAGGAATTTTTCAGTTGGATCTGGTAGGCTGCAGATTTTGTGGAAGTAGCCTTTTGCTGAGACATGTGAAGATACTGAGGATGGGGCATAGTTTGCTGAGAAGAGGTATCCAATAAAATTGCACAAATCTACTTCTGTCACTGGTAATGAGGTGTATGACGGTTTCCACTGGAGGAAGAGCTGCCAACTTCTGTGGTATGCCATTCTGGAAGATGTTGAAAGTGCGGCTTGAAGAAGCTGTTGGGAAGGTGCACTCAGATCTCTAGTAAATGGGAGGGAATGAATGTTTGTATAGGAGACAGATTCGGGGCAATGTTGGCAGCCTCCTGAAATTGGAAACGAGATAGTTTATCAGCTAAAGTATTTTGTTTGCCCGGGATATGTTTTGCTCTAAACAATATGTTATTTTCCAAACAGCACAAAACAAGGCGCCTAACAAGCTTCATGAGAGTGGTATCCTTTGATGATGTTTTATTTATAATGTCCACCACTGCTTGATTATCGGACATGAATAAGATTTTTTTGTTCCTTAACAATGGGACCCAGACCTCTATTGAAAGTACAATAGGAAATAATTCTTTAATAGCTATTTGATAGTATTCAAGATTCTTTGGCCATTTCTGAGCAAACCACCTATTTTCCAGCACCCCAGCAAACCCAACCGACCCTGCTGCATCAGAGAAAAGAGTCATTTCCTCTGATGTGACCCAATATTGTGAAAGAAAAATAGATTTTCCGTTGAATTTGTCAATGAAAATTTTCCACATATCGATATCAGCTGGAGCTTCACTGTTTAGGTTGATGGTATGAAAAGGAGTTGAAATTTTACAGGTAAGATTAATTAAGCGGCGTAGAAAAGCTCGTCCCGGCACCACGACTGAGCAAACAAAATTAAGGAGACCTATAAGAGACTGGATTTCTCTTAAGGAGATCTTAGATTTGCCCTGAAATTCCTGTAATTTGTTTCTATTTTTTTCTACTTTGACTTGTGGTAAACGGCATTCCATGGAAACTGTATCAACCTCTATACCATAGATGGTAAGACAGGTTGTAGGGGGAACTGTTTTATCTAGTTTGATTGGAACATTCAGCTTGGCACAGAGAAACAAAAAATTTGTTAGGTCATTTCTACAATTTAACTTCCCATGAGGACCTACAAAGAGAAAATCATCCAAAATGTAAGATATACATAAGGCATTAAATTTTGCAAACATTATCCACTCTAAAGCAGTGCTGAAGGACTCAAAAATTTGGCAGGAACTACTGGTCCCCATAGGAAGACAACGGTCGTAATAAAATTTTCCTTTCCACGAAAAGCCCAGTAGATGGTAGTCGTCCGGGTGAATGGGTACAATTCTAAATGCATTCTGAATGTCTGTTTTTGCCAACAAACTTCCTGTGCCAAACCTTTGAACAAGTTCGAACCATATCAATAGAATCGTAGCTTACTTTTGAGTTTTCTGGAGGAATGAACATATTAACTGAGTTTGTTTGAGGATAAGATAAATCATGTATGATTCGAAATTTGCCTTGCTCAGATTTTGGGACAACCCCCAGTGGGAACGATTTATATACTAGAAAAGGTGGCGATTCGAATGGACCAGCTAACCTTTCTTTATTTAAGCCTTCTTGAATGAATGACTCTATGATTTCTGGGTGCTGGGCACAGCTCATTCAAGTGTGCACATGTTTGTTATAAAAAACAGAACAATCTCAACATAATTTGTACAACTAATTGAAAAAGGAAATAAAAGCAGATGCAATGCCTTGATGAATTGTCAATTTCATCTAACCTGTAAACTTTCAAATAACCAGTCATATACTACATTCCAATCCTAATAATTTTCTAAAACTCAATTTCAATATTCAAGATAATAAAGTTATCAATCACAGATAATAAAGTTAACAATCACAGAGCCGAGCCTATATTCAGGTGTCGAGGAATCTAAATTTGGATGTTCCTTGGTCTTTTCAAGAAGACTATTTAAAAGTTTCAAAGGGACAGAGTAAAGTTTGGTTCGAATATGATGTAGATCTAACTGTTGATTTACATAAGGTAGTAATGAATCAAAAGAGACATCGTGTATTGCAGGTTTATTGTACGAACGATGTCCATGACTACGCTTACGTCTCTGAGTATTGTTAAAAAGTCCCATCACATTTACATTATTACACTGCGGGCTTGTTAGATTTCCAACACTATCGACATTGTCATTACATCCATAGGGAAAGGCTGTCCCTAGTTTCCTAATCCAAAATTCTTCACGTTGTCTACGGAAAGGTGTACTCAACGACGGACTATTTGTGTGGTGATAAATCTTTTCCAGAATTCTAACTTTCATTGATAAAATAGAATGATCAGGTGAATTAAAATGTTTATATAAAAGCTGCTGACCACCATGATTTATTTGAAATCGATGACCTGATATTCTTTTGTTAAGCGATCCCTTGGTTTCACCGACAAAAATAAGTCCACACAGATTACATTCTATTCCATAGACAACGTTAGAAGATTTGCAGTTCAGATTTTTCCAAGTTTTGGTATAGAAGCTCTGTCCAGTAAGATTACTGGTGAAAGAAGTGTCAGTTATCAAAATGTCACAGGTTTTACAGTTTCGCACAGAACATTTTGAAACCGAAGACATTGGATCGGAAAAGAATCATCCCATATATTTGTAATAGAAACTTTAAACTCTTTCAATTTGGTATATGATGTATTGGTTTTATACCAAAACTGGGAATCTGAAGACTGTACATATGACAATTGTTTAATATCCCTGAGGATAATCCGAGGGGCACCAAATGAACTCCTTGAGTCTGTGTCTCTATAGACTCAAAGGAGTGACGCCTTTTTATACTGGGCGACGCGCCTGCCAGTATCATTTCGTTATTATGTGTACTCATGCATGAATAAGTACCGAACGACAAGTATCCTCGGGGACAAATTGTCCACCAGCAGAGATACATGTTCGGTGGTTAAAAGAAGGATATGGAAATAACGAACAGTATTCAATCTCAACGTCCATCAAACAAATATATAAAATAAGAGCAGAGCAAACACGGACCTCCGAAACATCAGAGGTGGGATCAGATGCCATGGAGGAGTGAGCATCCCCTGCCGACCGGTCACACCCGCCGTGTGCTCGTTGTCATAATCAGGAAATAATGGGAAAAATCCGTAGTCAATTCAGTGTATAAATAATGGACTTACAATTGATATGAAAAACGTCAGTCAGCATTTCATTCAATGATAAATTTTATTTGCTGACAAGGTCATTGTATCGACCATAGAATTTACGAAATGATGACTTTAAACGAGACTGTTGATATTCTTGTTTCATCAACTTGCTTGTCAATAATTTACCTCGTTTAAGAAATTGTTCATACGTAGAGCATGTTCTTGCGTATCGAATCAACTGAGATATAAATACTCCGTATGCAGGTGATGAAGGTATATTGCTGCATAGGTAAGGGAGGTTGACGATAGAAAAGTTAAAGTCATCACGTTTATCATATAGCTTGGTTGTTAGATTACCATTAGTGTCTTTTTCAAGTAAAATATCCAAGCATGAAGCAGAGGTGTCGGACTCTGTGGTATCTTTTATCTCAAGCTCACCAGGATATATCGTGTCAACGAAATGACGAAATTCATGACGTCATAATACATACACAAAAGACAAAATTACGTCATTTCTATTTGATATGAAGTCACCAAGGGTCCAAGTGAAATTAAACATATTTTCAACTAATACTGAGTTGTTCCGATTTTTCAAAAATTCACAGGGCCAAAAATGGACCAATGTGACTTTTCTTGTTTCGTCGCAGTTTTCTCAGTAACTACTCATCGTAGATGCTTGAAGTTTTAACACAATTTTTTCTGAGATATGCCATATGGTGGGATACATTTTTGCTTAAATCCAATGTCAACTTCCTGTTTGTCTGTGCGTCTGTCTGTTTCATACATTACAAATTTTCGTCACAGTTTTCTCAGCATCTACTCATCGTAGATGCTTGAAATTTTAACACAATCTTCTCTGAGACATGCCATATGGTTGGATACATTTTCGCATAAATCTGATTTCGACTTACTGTTTTTCTGTGCGTCTGTCTGTTTCATACATAACAATTTTTCGTCACAGTTTACTCCGCAACTACTCTTTGTAGATGCTTGAAATTTTAACTCCATATTCTCTCAGGCATGCCATTTAGTGGGATACATTTTCGTTGAAGTCCGATGTCAACTTTCTGTTTGTCTTTGCATCTGTCTGTTTCATACATAACAAATTTTATTTGCAGTTTTCTCTGCAACTACTCATCGTAGATGCTTGAAATTTTAACACAATCTTCTCTAAGGCATGCTATATGTTGGGATACCTTTTTTTTAAATCGGATATCAACGTCCTGTTTGTCTGTGCGTCTGTCTGTTTCATAAAAAACAAATTTTCGTCGCAGTTTTCTCATTACCTATTCATAGCAGATGCTTCAATTTTATTACACTCTTTGTTTAGGCATGTCATATGGTTGGATTAATTTTGATAAGAATCTGATGTCAACTTCATATTTTTCTGTGCATCTGCCTGTAAATGAACTGGTGTGTATTAACATGATAGTGCTTATTTACATCAGAGCGGGGGTATTACTAGTGAGCATTGGCTCACAGATTTCTTGTTTTTGTCTGTTGGTGATACAAAATAACATTCTCTGTAAAGGGTATCTATAATAACAGCATCTGCATCTGACTCATTTTTAACCATCATAAATTTAACACTCATTAAAGAAATCTGTTCATTTTCTACAAAATTTGCTTAAAACATTGATTCATTAAAAAAGCACTGTTCAATAACTGATTTTCTGAAATTGAGGTAGCGAAGGTAACGATAATCTGCTTCTCAATATTTTCGATTTAATTGAATTTTACATTAAAATTCTCCACTTTTCCTTTCATTATTTCAACGTTACACTGAACAGGCATCTTGTCGGTAATGAAGGATTCCAAATCACTGTCAGCTTTACACCCAAATCTTTTGTGTAAAATATCCTGGTCAAGCTCGTATGTATAGTACATACACTCATTTCCTTCGATCATCAGAGAGTACATGGTATCTTTCTTCTCAAAGGCAATTAATTTTCCTTCCATCACACTTGGTGGTGCTTCACATGGCTAACAATTTTAACTAAAAATCAAGATTTACATGAAGCTCCAAATTTTTTAAATACATATCATACATTGATTTTATTTTCTCTCTCCATCAATTTCATATAATTCCCTTAGTTTACGAATGAGTGTTCATAATAAAGAATTGAATGTATTATATAATAATGATTTCAATTCTGGATACTTTTTAAGAATCAATATACAACATATTTTTCCCATATAAGTTTCATATAAGCAGAAAACATCCCTAATCATAATTAATCATAGGCTTCTTCTTATTTGTTTATACATACCTTGATCGTTGTTCTTTGCGTGGTCAAAACCGACACCTCGTCCTGGTAGGAGGTAGTCACAAGGTTAGACAATTCTAAATATTCCCCAACTTTACACATGGAGACCAATTCTCTCCATAAAGAGACCTTGATTTCCTCCTTGCCATCATTTACTTGTATGTTGCGGACCTCCACATCGGATCCTGAACCTGATCGGTGCGCACCATTTCTTCCGACAATTTAATGAATTGTGTAAAAAATATTTCACTTGAATAAGCAACAAATGAAAATGGACATGATGGATGCACAGAAGTATATAGATCTACATCTGTAAAAATATTTACCTGAATTCTCTGAAGAGACTGTAGCTCTATTGGTTTGTACTTTTAATAAAAGGATCTACATCTGTAAAAATATTTACCAGAATTCTCTGAAGAGACTGTAGCTCTATTGGTTCGTACTTTTAATAAAAGCATGAGATAAGTATCACTTGTGTAGCACAAGTTATATTGAAATCAGACCAAAACTACTCGTAAATTTCAAAAACTGAGATACAGAATTATTTTAGTGTAGTTTACTTGTGTGTCAACATAGAATGAAACCAGTGCAAGAATGTAAGAAGAGTAGTATTTTGAGAAGTTGTTTACAGGCAAACATACAAATAAACAGCTAGACATACAGACGACTGAATCTTACTTTTGCATAAGATCTTCTGGTCTCTGACCAGTAGAGCTAAAAATCAATGAAAATATATTGTTTACCACAAGACGAGCTATTATGATGTTTATGAACACGCATGTTTCTGTATATACAAACAGATGAAAAATAAAAAGATTAACTAAGGTAACTTAACTCTTTTAAAACTTATAAAACAGTCGTCACCCTAAGGCCTCTAGAGTAGGGTCATGAATTCTGTCAGAAATGTCTTCTTGCACAATGAATTCTTTCTCGTCAAGTCCATAAACCCCCATGAAAAAACGAACCCATTAACCCATTGGGTTTGCAGACAAACGAACAATCTGAAAGAAAAATTATTCCTAGCATAGTAAAAACCAAAACAAATTGTTAAATGTATTTCATCTTTGAGCATGTTGAGATCTGTATTAAATAAATACATTAGAACAAATATTTATCATGATAAATAAAAATAGAAAATAAGTACAGTTATGTGAAAATTAGAATTTCAAAAATTATGTGTTCAAATGTACTTACAACAGCTTTCAAAATTTCTTTCCCATGTGTCACCTCTATGTGTGAACCAACTTGACAAGCTTGCGTTTCTTCTGCTGCAGTCTTGCCTTCGAACAAGGAGGGTGGTTCTGGCCTAGTGGGAATGCTTTCGACCTAATCAAAACACCATGTTTGATTAAGAAACTGAATGTATTGCAGGATATTCAAACTAAATCAAGATTCATCTTCAAGACAAGTACTTAACTATTGAAATGTAGCTTACTTCTGCCATTTCAATCAATCCAGACACCCTGGCCTTTTTAGCTTGTGTTTCTTCTGCTGCAGTATTGCCTTCAGACAAGGAGGGTGGTTCCGGCCTAGTGGGAATGCTTTCAACCTAATCAAAACACCATGTTTGATAAAGAAACTGAATGTATTGCAGGATATTCAAGCTAATTCAAGATTCATCTTCAAGACAAGTTTTTTACAATTGAAATGTAGCTTACTTCTGCCATTTCAATCAATCCAGACACCCTGGCCTTTTTGGCTTGTGTTTCTTCTGCTGCAGTATTGCCTTCAGACAAGGAGGGTGGTTCTGGCATAGTGGGAATGCTTTCGACCTAATCAACAACATTGTCTTCGTTTGTAAGGTTCATTATATAAATTGCATTCTAGAAGAACTTGGATTTAATTCTACAAGTGGTAATCCTACTTATACATATACTTCTCTTTCTAAGGAAGAAATTCTTCAAAATCACCTGTAAGTTTTGAATACTTTTAATATTTCACAGAGCCAAAATGAATTTGAACTACCTTGTATATATTGGATTCCGAAACTTCATACGAATCCTTACAAACAAAGATACCTTGCAGGTTCCAGTAAATGTTCAACAAAGCCTCTTTCGTTACTTCTCACTAAAATATTGACAGTAGTGAAGGAAAAACTTCAAGAGTACTGTACAACTATATATTCAAGAAGTGGTGTAAATCAGATGTGGATACTGAAAAATTCTAAAGGACTTTTGGACAATTTGAAATCACAAGACTTTACAAAAATCAACAGCATAAAAACTTTATACACAACAATTCCTCACGACAAATTAAAATCCAGGCTTTTTGACATCATGGACAGCTGCTTCTTCAACAAAAATGGAACTCGTAAGTTTACTTACCTCGTCATTGGTCATTTGAAAAATTATTTTGTCAAAACAGATTCTGATTGCACACATAAGTACTCTGAAGTTGACATCAAGAAGATGCTTGAGTTTCTGATTGACAATATCTATGTGGTTTTTGGAGACCAGGTATTCCAACAATATTGGAATTCCCATGGGTACAAATTGCGCACCGTAATTAGCAGACTTATTTTTATATTCATATGAAGCAGAATTTGTGCAAAAATCTTTTGCGTGAAAAGAAAACACTTGCTGTGGCCTTCAACTCGACATTTAGATATATCGACGACGTATTGTCAATTAGTAATGATAATTTCCATTCCTACGTCGACACGATATATCCTGGTGAGCTTGAGATAAAAGATACCACAGAGTCCGACACTTCTGCTTCATACTTGGATATTTTACTTGAAAAAGACACTAATGGTAATCTAACAACCAAGCTATATGATAAACGTGATGACTTTAACTTTTCTATCGTCAACTTCCCTTACTTATGCAGCAATATACCTTCATCACCTGCATACGGAGTATTTATATCTCAGTTAATTCGAAACGCAAGAGAATGCTTTACGTATGAACAATTTCTTAAACGAGGTAAATTATTGACAAGCAAGTTGATGAAACAAGAATATCAACAGTCTCGTTTAAAGTCATCATTTCGTAAATTCTATGGTCGATACAATGACCTTGTCAGCAAATACAATTTATCATTGAATGAAATGCAGACTGACGTTTTTCATACCAATTGTTAGTCCATTATTTATACACTGAATTGACCACGGATTTTTTCCGTTATTTCCTGATTATGACAACGAGCACACGGCGGGTGTGACCGGTCGACAGGGGATGCTCACTCCTCCATGGCACCTGATGTTTCGGAGGTCCGTGTTTGCTCTGCTCTTATTTTGTATATTTGTTTAATGGACGCTGAGATTGAATACTGTTCGTTATTTCCATATCCTTATTCATCAGACAGACTGGATGTTTCACTTGTAGAAAATAAAGACAGAGTATGCAAGGGAGTTGATTGATTGATTGAATATTGTTTAACGTCCCTCTAAAGAATATTTCACTGATATGGAGACATTACCATTGCCGATGAAGGGCTGCGAATTTAGGCCTATGCTCGGGACTCAGGGCCTTTGAGCAGGGAGGGATCTTTATCGTGCCACAACTGCTGTGACACGGGGCCTCGGTTTATACGGTCTCATCCGAAGGACCGCCCCATTTAGTCGCCTTTTACGACAAGCAAGAGGACCTATTCTAACCCGGATCCTCACGGGGCTATGCAAGGGAGTAGATGTGTCTATACTTGAGGGTGGTGCAAGTGGAAAGAAAATAGGTAAATAATGATGTGGCACTGGCAAAGGTGAAGGTGTTCGTTGGATAATAGTGCGTTGTCTTTTCTTACACAGAGGCACGAAGGTAAAGGCCAGAACAATACACATGGCACAGGAAACAGTACCTGAAAAGATATATAAAAACAAAAAAATAAAGTTTGTTTAGTTGACAGGGTTCAAGATATGTCTCTGTAGTTAGTGACAGAAATGCAAAAGATGCATTCTACAATCCACTTCCTTAATGCAAAATTCATATGGCTAAGTTTGCACATGTTTTCTTATATTTAAACTAGCTAATGCTTTCGCTCACTGACAAATATCAAAGTGATGCTTTTTTCATATAATGTTTTAACATATAGTCAACAATGGGTATAAAAATAATTAAAGACAATTAATTTTGATGATGTGTATCAACATTTGCATAAAAAAATACCTATAACTAGTAAGGTAGTATTAGGGCTCTCAGGGTTACTTACGTTATTCAACTATGTGGTGGATGGGGTGGTGAGGGGACCCGAAGGATCCTTAGTGGTTGTAGTTTAGGTGGTGGTGGCACCACTATTCTCTCTGGTTGAAGTGCTGCCTGTTGTGCCAGCACCACCCTCCCTGGTTGCGGGAGCAACAGTCTCCTCTTCTCTTTTTGGTGGTGGTGGTGGTGCCGGTTGAGGGGGGGGCGGTGCCCTCAAAATTCTGTACGGTCGTAATATCTGTTTCTGTTAAAAATAGTAAAATTAAAGTTTTTATCTGTTAATATGTAAAAAGTGTTCTTGCATATATGATATAAGTATGCATATATATGTAATGGGAAAATCCCAAGCAGAAATAATACAAATGATATGGATTTTATGGAGCCAAGCCCATCTGACTAATAAATATGTAATTATAAGTCAGTGATGATAGGATTATGTCTCTATCTTTGTTAATAAGGGTATGATAAATTTGAAATCATAGTGCTTTGTAATTCTTGAACTGTTAAAATGCTAAAAGTTAAATGTTGTGAAGAGGGGGGATGCGATGTTATACGAATTATTCGGAATTGGTCATGTCGATCGTTATGTTTTATGTTTATAGTATGGAATAAAAAAAAATCATTCTAGAAAGCACATTGCAATTTTGTAGTCGTGTTTTGTTTGTCTCAGTAAAAGATAATCGCAGAGGCTATTACACTTTTCACTTGCACTGTGAAAATTATTATCCTTGTGGCGTATTTATTTCTCAAGTCATATATTTGATAATAATCTTACCTTGATGACTTTTTCATGAACTTTCAGAACTTATTTAAATGAGTTAATTGGGGCCTTCACGACTTCTTTTAAGCTCTTTGTTGGGGATGGTGGCACAATGATACCAGGCTCTTTGAAGATAAGGTGGAAATGTCGCAGCCTGACCTGCCATAATTTAAACTGCTTGGAGAAGACGAGTCTTTTTCCTTTCACAAAAAATTCTGATGGTTAATGATCGCATTTCTCTGTTCTGGTTGAACTTTGTTTCGACACTTAAAGTTGCAAGCATGGTCTTAGAGTTATCAGCTACACCGAAGTTCATCATTTGTCTCTTCTCTCCATTTGCTGTTAGTAAAAGTGGTATTATCCCAATCGTTACTATGTTTACCTGTCGTAGGGTACGGAGCAGTGTCTCTAGGTTTTGGGGCCTGCCACTCACTAAGAGTCTTGTGGTGAATCTGAAAGATAATGAAGAATTAAATTGAGGAATGTAAACTATCAAATTAATGGTTATAAATACATCAATCTATCTATTTTTTCTATTCTTACTTTACATCATGAGGAAAATCATCAGCAGTTTCAGTTAAAGAAACTACTGCTAAATCTATAAGAAACAAATGCTCCTCAAACACTTCCCAATTTCAAATATAAAGTGGCTAAGCAATTATTTTTTTCCCCTGATTTGTTGAATAATAATACATAACCTAGCAGAGAAATAAAAGAAAAATCGACTAATTTTTAAAGAATTTTTTTTTTACATCAAATTTGAGAAACAAATTCCTTTATTGATTCTTTACAATTAAGACTTCGTCAAATAAGGTGTTTCGGGGAATCATTTGTAGGTAAGCAAGATCAAAATCTGTATTTTCATGATATCAAATTGAATGTCATGAAAATACCATATTTTCTACATAATTCTGTTAAAGCCGTTAATACGGAAAACAAAATTTGAAATTGATTTTGACGTCATAATGGATCTAGCACCAAAAATTATTTGTCTAAAGTTATTTACTAGATCTTGACCTTCAGCTCATTCATTTGTACAAATGTTTGCCCAATGGGGATTAACTACCTTAAAAATGTGGACTGTGTAGAGTTATATGCTCTTTGGCCCCGAAACTCATTGGCTGCCTTTATTGCGTGGATTTCGTATAGGGATCTAACTACTATGGATGGATGCTCAGGCTTCCCCCCCCCCCCCCCCCCGAAGGGTGAGTAGGGCTGAGCGTCCATCCATAGAAAGTTGGACCTCCCTCCGTGTAATTGAAGTTGCTGAGATGTCTGGAATCTTTAAAGAAAAAGAATATAGAAGTAATATCTTTATGTTCATTTTCCTTATACATTTATTAAAATGAGAACTTGGAGAATGTAATAATATTGTCATTCCAGTCATGGAAATTATTTCGAGTAGCAAGCAAATTAAAAAATTTGCAGTGTCAATAGTTGGGAATTTTATGTTATAAATTTTCCTTAGGGAGAAGCATTGCTTCATTTACTTATTTTAACAAGCAAACATTGCTAATATGTTTTCATATAAGCTTTTTCAAGGCAATATTAAGTCCAAATTTGATCTTCTTAACAGCTGGGAAACACAAAGAAACTGGGTTGAGAAACACAGATTTGTTTTAATTATACCCAATGTTTATTAAAATCAGAATGACTGAAGTTTATTACATTTATTTCAAATTTTCATACCCCCGAATGAAAAATGGGAGGGTAATATAGTAATTGGTAAATCCGTCTTTTTGGCTGTCTTTCGGTCCGTCTATCCATCCATCTCTAGAATCCAGGAGCTTCCAGAGGCTTCGCCCCCTGGGCCCCGACAAGGGCTTTGTCCTGGACCTACACCCCTTGCCAACTTTTGGCACCCTTTTTAACTTCAATCCCTGGATCCGCGCCCGTATATGGAATAGGAACATTATTCATTTATATGTTGTTTTACTGCTCAGAGACCAGTAGAGCTTCTGCTAGAGTAAGGTATTAAACACTTTTTTTTCTTATATTTTTAAAAGACGGTTGATAATTCTGACATTGTCGAAACTTCCTCTGTGTTTAAGAAGATGACAGTAACTGTACATTATTTGGCATCTGACGAGGTTCGATTGTTTAAAATAAGGATCAATGACCTTTTTCTGAAATAAATGATTTTCACATCATCTATTTCTATATAAAAAAACCATAATATAAAATTAAATTAAACTCATTTTAATGTTCTTTTTTTTGTAGATCAAAGTATAGATTTCAAAACCACGATCAAAACAAAAGACTAGATCGTGGAGGTACAAAAATAATTATTATAAATTGTCCAACAAGAAGTATTAGAAACGTAGATCAGTAAATGACTTAAAGACAGGTTGTATTCCCTGACATGGTCATTGTTTCAACCAAAACTCAATTATAACTTAAATAAGTCTTTAATATTCTTCTTTTGTCAACCTGTTTTTCCATACCTCGACTCTTGTTGAAAAGTAGTCATAAGAAGTCTGATTTATGCAGAACCTGTACTGGGAGACATTAACCTCATACTGTCTGTAAATGATAGGGGTATATTATAATGTATATCTAATATGGCTCAGTAAGGAGACAATCCAAATGCAGAACATACAGACAACTTTACTTTGAAACTGGATGAACAGATTTCCACGATGTTGAAAAAGATCAGAGCGGACACTATAAATAAATGAAGTTTTCATTTCTTTATTTATTTTCATCGAACCCGATAAAACATGTTATACCGTGGTATCTGCCACACTTTTAAGGAGAACAACAGCAACTTCCCTTTAAACAAGAGGCCCACGAGCCTTATAGGTCACCTGACTAACATGTAAAACTTTCCAACAACTGAATTTGTGCCAAATTTGTTTGAAATTGGTTGAGCAGTTTCAGAGAAGAAGCTGAAATGTTTAAATGTTAACGCACGGCGCACGACGACGGACAATAACGGATAGCAAAAGGTCATCAGGTGACCTAAAAAAATTTAAATCTAAGTACTTTCGATGATTTCAACATTGTCTTTTAGAAGTGTTACTATGTATTTATGCTTAAGTGTTTTGCTCAAACATTATATTTTCATTTCCATCTACCTTTACCCGTACCCTTTTCCCGATAGGACTCTACAAATTCAGTTCCGTCTTCGCCATCTACATCTGATGGTTCCCAACCATATCCCACTTTCCGAATCTGGCCCCCTAATTTATGTAAAATTCGGAACACTGGTAAAATTGTTACAATTTGTAGTTAAGAAACTTAAACGATGCTTACTCTTACACAAGCACTATTTTTAATCAATATTACAAGGAAGCCACTAGAGGGTGCAGAAAAGGGACATTTAGCAGAATTTCCTCGATTTTGGTGAAATTTCATGATATTTGGGATACATTTTCTAGTAAGAAAACAAGGCGCAAACGTTTGCCAATCTGACATTTTTACACATAAACAGAGTGCTATGGGTGAAAAATATACTGGGAACCAACTCCTTAACCAGGACCAAAAACAGGGAGGGCTAAAAGAATTAATCCAACGAAAAAAAAAATGTTGACTCATATATTGTAAGCAGGTATAATGAGCAGCTAACCGCTGCACTCAGGAAAGAGTTTGCTACCATCCACAGAAGAACTTGACACATATACGGAATGCAGGTTTTAATGAGCAGCTAACCGCTGTACACATAAACGAGTTTGCTACCATCCCCATAAAAGAAATCGAGCAGACCAAAGCTCATCTCAGTATGATTAAGGTTATATATCAAATGAAGAAATGCGGATGTATCTTTGAACTGCATTCGAGCACCATCTCCCCAGCTTCTGTATATAGTTCTCAGAGAAACCCAGGGATGCTGCATGAGTCGCTGCACCGATTCGAAAACTGTGTCCTTTGTACAGCTTTGGGTCGAGGCCGATGAATGAGACTACCTTGCATAGCTGTTGGCTTATAAAATGGTGTGTGACTGATTCCCCACTCATAAATTGAAAAAGAGGCCCTGAAGTGTGAGCAAAGTGAGTAGTATAATCATACAAAGCCCGAACAGGGCAGAAAGTAATGGAATTGCTGGTTGAAAGATGCAAAGTTACTGGTTTTTGCTCAATGTTATTCTTGAAATGTTTCATAACAATGGTAACTCCTGACAAGATGCTATTTGATTGATTGATTGATTGTATATTGTTTAACGTCCCTCTCGAGAATATTTCACTCATATGGAGACGTAGATGCTATTTGATGTTTTGAAGTTAACATCAGAACGCTGTATCACTTGATTAGAGTTGTGTGAACGAGCAGCTAATTCCCCAATTCTTAAGAAAGCTTGAAAAGCCAGAAGATAGAACGCTTTGAGTAGAAGTCTATTACATAACAGTGGCTCAGTAATGTCGATAGCTTTTATCATTCTACATAAGATGTCTGTAGTAATTGGTAGTCTTGTGTCCTGCTGAGGCGCAAGTGCATGGCAGCCTTTTAGTAGTTTCTTAGGAAGGAATTTTTCAGTTGGATCTGGTAGGCTGCAGATTTTGTGGAGGTAGCCTATTGCTGAGACATGTGAAGATACTGAAGATGGGGCATAGTTTGCTGAGAAGAGGTATCCAATTAAATTGCACAAATCTACTTCTGTCACTGGTAATGAGGTGTATGACGGTTTCCACTGGAGGAAGAGCTGCCAACTTCTGTGGTATTCCATTCTGGAAGATGTTGAAAGTGCGGCTTGAAGAAGCTGTTGGGAAGGTGCACTCAGATCTCTAGTAAATGGGAGGGAATGAATGTTTGTATGGAAGACAGATTCGGGGCAATGTTGGCAGCCTCCTGAAATTGGAAACGAGATAGTTTATCAGCTTAAGTATTTTAGTTTGCCCGGGATATGTTTTGCTCTAAACAATATGTTATTTTCCAAACAGCACAAAACAAGGCGCCTAACAAGTTTCATGAGTGGTATCCTTTGATGATGTTTCATTTATAATGTCTACCACTGCTTGATTATCGGACATGAATAAGATTTTTTTGTTGCTTAACAATGGGGCCCAGACCTCTATTGAAAGTACAATAGGAAATAGTTCTTTAATAGCTATTTGATAGTCTTCAAGATTCTTTGGCCATTTCTGAGTAAACCACTTATTTTCCAGCACCCCAGCAAACCCAACCGACCCTGCTGCATCAGTGAAAAGAGTCATTTCCTCTGATGTGACTCAATATTGTGAAAGAAAAAAAAAGATTTTCCGTTGAATTTGTCAATGAAAAGTTTCCACATATCGATATCAGCTTGAGCTTCACTGTTTAGGTTAATGGTATGAAAAGGATTTGAAATTTTACAGGTAAGATTGATTAAGCGGCGTAGAAAAGCTCGTCCAGGCACCACGACTGAGCAAGCAAAATTAAGGAGGCCTATAAGAGACTGGATTTTTCTGAAGGAGGTCATAGATTTGCCCTGAAATTCCTGTAATTTGTTTCTAATTTTTTCTACTTTGACTTGTGGTAAACGGCATTCCATGGAAACTGTATCAACCTCTATACCATAGATGGTAAGACAGGTTGTAGGGGGAACTGTTTTATCTAGTTTGATTGGAACATTCAGCCTTGCACAGAGAAACAAAAAATTTGTTATGTCATTTCTACAATTTAACTTCCCAGGAGGACCTACAAAGAGAAAATCATCCAAAATGTGAGATATACCTAAGGCATTAAATTTTGCATACATTATCCACTCTAAAGCAGTGCTACAGGACTCAAAAATTTGGCAGGAACTACTGGCCCGCATCGGAAGACAACGGTCATAATAAAATTTTCCTTTCCACGAAAAGCCCAGTAGATGGTAGTCGTCAGAGTGAATGGGTACAATTCTAAATGCATCTTGAATGTCTGTTTTTGCCAACAAACTTCCTGTGCCAAACCTTTGAACAAGTTCCACCACCTTTTCAATGGATGTGTAGTGACTTTAATTGGTTGAAGTTTCTAGGTCATAGTCAGAATTAGCCTCTATGTGTAAAATCTTTGCTTGGTGCATAATTTTTTCCCTTAATACCAGTTAATTTATATAACTGAGTTTACAAGATAACTTATATCTGTAAAATTGCAGTATCTGTGAAGTAATTCTAAATTACTTTCACTGTAGTACACAAATGTTCCTTTTCAAATATACCTTTCAAACTTGCAATATGAGCTGTATCTTTGAGAATTTTATTTTTATGGTAAAATGTGCTATTATGATCAATTTGTATGTAATTTAAACTTTTATGATCAATGAGCCCAAAATAAAGTTTAAAATGTTTCAGAAGATTGGTTTCTGTACAACCGAATATACAGTTTTATATAAAAAATCATTGTACAGGACGACACTAATTCAATTTTGCTTCAATCAAAGCTAATAAAAAAAATTCCATTGCAAATATGAGCAAAAGAAGTTTATAAATAATTTATCTTTCTGTCATTAAACTAGTTGATTACAGATTTTCAATAAAATTTTCAAATGTCAAACCTGCAGCTCATATTGCTTTAATCTTACATTTTCATGTTCATTGTTGAAAGCGGGGCCCTTTGAGATGGTCACCATCTCAATGATATCTAGTTACCACCATGTCAGCGATTTTCGTTAATAAGAGACAGATCATGGCAACATCACCTTGTATTGAATAGTGGGGGTTACAAAATATATCGTTTATGATAAAATTTGTGTATTTTAAGTGATTTAATCCAAAATAATATATTCCGTTCCGTTTTCCGTTCTGCGTTTTAGCAACACCCTTGACAGTCGTGCAGATCGTAGGAAGCGCTTATCCCTTTACGCAAACAGTTTACACAGGAAGTCCATGGGGATAACATGTACAGCTTGATGGCCTACTTTTCATCGAAAAATCATAAAAGAAGAAATATCAATTAATAATTGTAAAATTTCGTAATTTCAGACTTATTTCTAATATCAAACAAGCAGAAATTTGGTAATGTTAATTTGGCAGTAAACTTGAGAATACCAAAAGTTAATTTGAGTTAAATAGATGGGTATTTTAACTATTTTTGTATGATGAATTAACATTTCCTTGTCTTTTTCAAACCATTTGGCATATGTACAAAATAAGAGCGATGAAGAGGAACTTGTTCAAGAAAACAGGAAACAATAAAATGAATGGAATGAGCCCAGTGCAATATTAAACGATACGTACAAGAGAGTGGAAATAAAGGAGAACATGACCAAACAAGCATTAACATTAGAAATCACAATGAGCAATACTCAAGGAAATACAACATAAAATTGTATGGGCTACCCGAAGAACAGGGACAAAAGGTACTGGAAAAAATCCATAAAACAATAAATAAGAGGAGCAGAGCCAACGTGGACCTCCAATCCATCCATATGACTTTTACATCTGCATCATATAATACCTACATGTAATTGTCAGATTTAAGCCAAAATTCAGATTATACTTATCCACAATGAAGTTGTTAAATACTTTCGTCATGTTCAGGAGGAGAGGTCAGGATCCTAATATATTTGGCTCAGTCAATTGTGTTGTGCTGTAATTGTAATTTTTGTTCTGTTTGGCAAGGTGAGATATCATGTATGTGACCTAAAACACAGTAAAAAATTAATTTGCAGATAGTTTGCTAACTGTCACAGCACAAGCTGCAGAAATGGACAACAAGGAGCTTTGATGAGTGAAATGTATCAAGATGAATCAAAACAGTATGTTTGTACCTGTAACCGAAAGTACAAGACAAAAGGTCACTTCAAGAGACATCTGCAAAATCAAAACAATTGGGTGTTTCATACAACAGAAGGGGAAACTCCCGAATCAGCAACATCAAAGCAAGACTACATAGCTCTGTGGTGTTCACCATTTATGCAAGGGACACAGAGGATGCTTTCAAATTTAGTGATGGAACATGTATATTTAGAAATGCAAAGTTTGAAATGATGTGTGCTGATATTGCTAACCATTCCAAATATAAAGTGTGTCTTTGGAGACTCTTAGCCTACGAGTATTCTCTCCTATAACCACGTGAGGCATTTGAGTACAAGTGGAATTGTTCCTCTAATATTCATGGAGGGACTGGGAAAAATATCCCTAATGGCAATCTCGTTGAAATATGCGTACATGTTATAAAGAAGAAAATGAGACAGCAGGGTGCAAATCTTACTTATGAGTGCTAAGAAGATTGCCTCGTGTGTGCAAATGCAGGAAAAAATAAAGTCCAGTGTTCAGAAACAGCTTGGCATGAAAACCTAAGGTCAATCCAAACTTACTATGGATAAGAAAAAAGATCTTAAACTGATCATTATGGAACTTAAAGCTAATACACTTTCAATTACATTCCTGGGAGGGAATTCAGTGCTTTTAAAATTTCCCTGACCTAAGGAAAGAAAATACACCATAATACACAGCATAGCATAAAACTGCACCTAAGAGCAAATCTTTCAAAAATGTCAATGATATTTGTATCATGAATTTTTACATTGAGCATTGAAAACAAACCTCTTCGTCCACATTTCTCATAATACTCTCTATTACTTTGGCAATCTTTACAGCATCATTTTTTTTTCTAGGTCAGCATGTAAAAGGCATCCTGAGTCAAGGGGCAGTGGTTTAATGTCACGGGCCAGTGAGTACTTAGATCTAACCTATAAAGAGAAACTATCTATCTATCTATCCATCTACCTATCTTATCTATACTGAACAAAAAAGAAACGCATGATCAGATTAGTATGAAATTTTAATTTTTCAGTTTAAACCTTGTATTATTTAAGCGATTTTAGAGTGTGTTGTGATAAAAATCAATGTTGCAAATTGAAAAGTCAAGTTGAGGTCATTTTCATTGCCCCCCAAATTCAAGGGGCAAAACACTATGTACTGCGCAAAATCTCAATGCTAGTGGGTTTCCAATGTACGGATATCGTGGGGGAATACCACCTCATTTTAGTCTCCTGCGAACAATTTATGCATTTTGATGCTGATTTTTTCATCCAGCAATTGTAGCAGCAATTTTTACAGCAAGTTATGAATCGCATGAGGTGATGAAGGTGGGGTCTCACAGTCCTCCCTGGTTGTGGTTACCGGCGGATGGTCAGATAGTGGTCTTCAGACGTTAGTTTTAAGGTTGCAAAGCCCATTGATTTATTTCAAATACAGTTGCAACTTCCTGTTCCGTAGCTCCATTTATTATCATCGTTAGCCTGGTTGTATTCATCTTTGTTTGGGCGTGGCATTGCAGTATTAACACTGCAATCAAATCTTAATTACGGGTTTAATAGAAGTATTAAAAGTTTCTCTAAATCCAAAATATCAATGGAAATAGACATCTGTTTTAGAATAAATCATGAAAAACACTACCTTCATAAACATGTTTAATCAAGGGAGATATTTCAACCCTTGGGTTTTAAAACCACATGTTGTCCTTTAAGTAGGACACAGGTATCCAATGACATAAAAAAGAGTTGTTTCATGTACATTTTAAAAATTTCTTTGACGAGTAAAACAATATGCGTTTCTATTTTTGTTGAGTATATCTTATCTATCTATCACTTACTTACTGAGGTAGCTGTGGCCTTCCTCAGTTGAGTTGCCGAAATGGACTTGGTATGGCCTGCGGCCTTCCAGTTGGATTTTATGGCTTTGTTTATTGACGATGGATTCAAAGCAGAGGGACTGGCCGTCTTTGAGGGGTAGGTCAGAAAAACCAGACTTTTCCTCCTCTAGCTCAGTGGTGAACCCTGGTAACCTTGGTCTGATTTTGGACAAGTATATCTGCATGAATTTCCACAATTCCTCTGAAAAAAAAACAAGGATGATGGGGGTTATGTAGCCAGTTTTGTGATATGCAATCTTAAAAAAATAATGTTTAAAGATCCTGATTATTTTTAGTAGAAATAACACTTATCCTTAGAAATCCCCACTCCCTAACGTACCATTCAGAAATAAAGAATACGAAGAAAGAAAAAACTCGCAACTGCCACGTGGCTATTGTCTTTCTTCTCTGCAGTTTTAATATTTCTGACTTTTAAGTTGATTAGGGCGCCCACCCTCTGCCCATTATTAATCAGGAGGTTCAACATTAGAAAATTTCTGGCCAGCAGAAAATTTTCCTCCTGCAACTCCCCTTCACCCAAATCCTCCTCTATGTCTTCAAACATCTCAACCGCACAGTGTACATCTTCGTCTTTTGAAACTCTGCTATATCCTCCGGCTCTATTCTCTCTGCTGTTATTTTTAATATCCACATGTATGTTTAGAAGAAGATATATTTAGGAAGAGAAATATATAATTAAAAAAAATTTTACTGTAATTATTGAAACATGAAAAAATACAATCATCTTCCGCTCTTTTTTCCACTCTCCTCTTTTGTATGTCTATTTGGAGGGCCCTTGCCCAACGGTTAAACTTTTCTGTCAGAGCCGTGGCTACGGTTCCCTCCAACTCCCTGGTGTCCACCAGAAAGTCAACAAAATGCTTCAGAGATCCTAAAAAAATAACATTGACAGCAAAATTACAATCAACAACTTTTTGAAATATTTTATTGACTTGTTTTCAGTAGAGGTTAATAAAATTTTACCAAGATAAGACTTAACAGTCCCAGGTGCGAATTTATCTCGTGCCATTGGTAGATACAGTTTCGACAGAGACTTCTGGTTTAGAATGTTCGAGTCGTTTTTAAGAATTTGATAGAAATCAGGCAATCCATTTTCCGGAGCGCTGTTGTGGGTAGCATTTGTGTCTGGTAAAGGGATTGTTCAAATCAAATCATCTATCTGTGAAACGGGACTAGAAGGTGTAAATTATAGTGGATATTGCTATTTATCAATAATATCAAAAAAATGTTTACTAGACAAAGCTGTTTATGTTCCTATTTTTTTATATCCTTCATGACAATCAAAACTATGAAAAAAATAGCCAAGGTCACAAAGATTTTACAATTTCTAATTTTCTGATGCCAAAAAAGTGAATAATTAGTCCTCGTTACCTCCCTTGTTAGACTTAATATTTAAAGACTTTAACAAGTGATGTGAAAATTCTAGTAGGGAGATTTAGATTCAAGAAATGTTATTTTGCAAATATCATTTAAAACATTTATGGGTAAATGAAAAATAAACATTTTATTACACTATAAAGTTGGTCTAAATGTGCTTTTTCTCTATCCGAGTTATTTCCCTTGTTGGAGCTCTTCGGCATTGAAGAATACAAAATGTGTAAATTGTAAACAAGATGGCAGACAATGAAATCTGCAGTTTTTCTTCTTGTTTTGAAACATCTTGTTCAGGAAAATTCTACCTCAAGAGACTCAGAATTTGATGAAAAACAGTTGACAAAGTTGGGATAATCTTTAAGAAAAGCCAAGGGGTTGATCTGGAAATGATGAGTATTACACGTATAGCTACTCGTAGAAAAGAAAATATGAGGAAATCAGGGTGGTATGGGCCATTGGGACGAAGGCCGAGAGGATTTTAGCTGTTCCCGTCAAGATGTCTTTGAAATAGAGATCGAGAGATACATGTAGTGGTGTGGTATTCCCCGACCGATCCCGATTGCAATGTGTAAGTATTATTTTTTATTCATAATTCTATTCAGGTGTCACATGTACCTGCATGGTAACTGATAATCCGAGATTCGCGGTAAGAGAAGCAAAACCGACCGTGGGTTTCCGACGATGTGTGCGCACAAGTCACAATATAAAAGCAGGGGTTAGAGTCAGAGGAATCTCGGATTAGGTAACTGACTGTGTAATGAAATATAAGACAATAAAAACAAACAAAACCATGAAAACTTGGATACACAGTTGCACATATTACATGTACATGACATTGAATCAAATACTACTGTGCAATATATGTGCCCGTTTTGGGTACTGGTATTTTATTTTCTATAAAATTCAGTATATTTGAAGAAAATTGTTTGTATGAATTTATTTTTCCAAATGATAATATGCTTGTAGAAATCATACCTCGGAAATATTAAATCTTTGACTTCTGACAATGGTAACAGAATAGTGTGTTAGATTTTTTTAAATTTTAGGCAATATCAGGACTGTAGAATATTTTAAAGAATTGATTAAAAAAAGTGCAAGTGTAAAATTATGAAAGTACATGCAGACACACAGATTTACAGATGCTAATAGTGTTCTAGATCTAAGTACATGTACTTTGTCATAATATTGTGAAATCATTTTTGGGACCTTGATACAATGAAGTTATTTGCTCTGCAAGGTGATGTATTGTAAAGTAGGTAAAGAAATCTATCCAAGGATGTTAGAATATGGCAACTCCATTTGTACTTTCCAAGATGCAGCTTTCTGTCTCATAATTTTAATTTTACTGATCACTGTTTTTCAGCTATATATTGCAGGTATATCAATCTTGCACACATTTTAATAAAATATGAATAGTTTTAGTTTGACAATATTGATCTGTACAGATGAGATCATTCTGATGCTGTGTACTTTACATGTCAAGGACATATTGTACAAATTAAAAATAGTCGCATTAAAGAACAAAATAAATTATACCACATTACGTTAGTATCCATAAAACATGTATGTTTTTATTACAATTAATTTATGATATAAATACATTTCATTTTCCACTTTAGAAATTAATTGTTGTCAAATTCATTTCTACTCTTAGTCTCTATATCTC
>PRKT01001655.1:35039-60850 GCA_003671525.1 Saccostrea glomerata | reverse complement strand
TTTCAATAATATGAAGAGTCTATTTAAAAGACAGCGTCTTGGTTATCAATGCACGTAAAGAAATGCCTTCATCTCTAAGTTTGTAACATATTGTTTGTTTGATTTATACTGTAATAGTTATGCCAGTGATTGACTACTTGTCGGAATCTGTCTACGCATTAACTGGTTCTTCAGTTAGTTTTCGCTGTCATGCTTCCGGTATTCCAAAGCCAAAAATATTTTGGTACTTCATATCAGTAAGTATTGAAAATGATTGAAGTAAATTTACAATAACTTATATCATATATTTACGTGATATAAAAATTAACTTTGAATCAACGTTTTCATAATGTAAATTGTGTTAACCCGGATGGAAGAATTTTATTTTTATTTGGGTTGAATGTGCAGGTTCTATAAATATTGGGTCATTTTCAAACTCGTACAATAAAAGTTGTTTAAAAAAAATTAGTAAACAATCTTACTATTGCAAGAAAAAAAACTTACTAATAGTTATAATCATAGAGCACATTGAATATCGATATACTAGTAATATGTTTTGATTTTTGTTCTTCATACGAAAGAAAGTACATGAACCAAAGTCTTTATTGAATTATTTCTCTCTGTTAACAGGTGACGGGTGAAGTTGGAATCCCTGAATCAAACTACCAGATCAGCCCAGATCACAGTAAACTCACACTACACAGTGCTCGACAATCGGGGACGGTATGGTGTATAGCTAGGAATTCGTATGGGGCTACAAATGCCAAAGCTTACCTCTGGATCCGCTTGCGTGAGTATACAATATCATGTATTTTGATTGATATTTTAACTGTAGATTTTATAGACGCGTTTAGTTTGAAGGTAAAAGAGGATTTGCTTTTTTTCCAACGTGATCTACGCTGATTACGTCATTAAAAAGCCATATGGTTCTGGGTTGTGGACTTCCAGTCACATGACAGGTTAGTGTGACGTTGTCTCCATAGAGAATCGTCCTGTGATCAGTTATAGAGGCATGTGGTGGAATAAAGGATGTAGTAGTTGAAATATCAGTACCACCTGGTTGTCAATGATTGAATTTGTTTTATTAACTGTGTATATAAAACAACGTAAATACATGTATATTAAAAATTTGAAGAACAAGACCATAAAAAGTAAAAATTAGAATAGTTTATATGAGAAAAAAAATCATGATTTACTTTAACAATGAAAACAAAGAATTTTGAATTTAATATATTTAGCACAGATGTAAATGTTTAGTTTGTCTTTCTTAAAACAGTGAAATTTTTTTTACACAGACATGCAAGATAATGACAATGATTTTCAAATCAATTTGTAGAGAAACAAAAATTGGCAACAAAAATAACATATATATTAATTACCTGCAATAATTTCAAGTAGTTTATATGAGACCTGGACACCGTAAGTCACGTGACATAGATATATCCCTGCGTCCGTATTAGTAAAACCAGTTATCACCAGATCTCTACCGTCTTGCTGCACATTTATTGCAAAAGCGCCCTATTGATTATAACAAAGAATATATTAATATTGACATTTCCATCAGTATCACAATAGGCAAATTTTATAAATAATTTTTTATTTTTGGAAAAATTTGAATGAAGGAAAATAACCCGCATACTGTTGTGTAACTCCAGACAACGGTGACTTTTTCGTCACTGTATGACGTGTTACAAGGTATTCTGACGTCATCCCCTGTTTTGAGTGTAAGTACAGCTGGAATGGAGACATCGGGGGTTTCATTACTGCCAAAGTTTACTATGGGATTTGTTGGCGATCCTTCCATGTAAAATGTAATAAGAAAAACTATTTTGTAATTTTTTACCTCTCCCTGGTCAATATTTTGCCATAATTTACACATAAATTGCATTCATATATAATGAGACATGTGCTATAGTGTTTAAACGTACCGTCTGCATATAAGGATAGTTTAAAGCACAGTGCAAGGCCTGGAAGATAAATGAAATGTTTTCATCAAACACAAATGATACAAAACAATATTTGCAAAAGAAAGAAGAATAACCTCATTTCATAAGGTATGATTGCCCTCGAATTTTGAGTTATTATGACTGTAAATGAAATATGATCACCGTTTTCTGTTAGTCATCATGTATATTAAGATTATTATACTACCGCTTGAAAAAAGGGAGGGTATATACAGAGATCAAGATGTCCGTCCATCTGCACGTTCTTCCATCCGAGAAATTTGATGACACTCTTACAAAATCTCCATTGTTCACTTCTTATTTCACTTTTTGATCAGACACAAAAATTTGTGTTTTCCTTAGCAAAAAACACTGCCATTATATATAAGTATATTCATATGAGAGGGGGTTATCATTTAATGAGCTTATTACTTACCGTACCACTAGTTTAATATACCTTGTTTTTCCTGTTTTTTAACATTTTCGTCATTTTAAACATAATAAGAGAAAAAGTATTTCTGTTTGCTAATAAGATCATGGGATCAATAAATATCTGAAGCTTAAGTCAATTTTTAATATAATACTTAAATGTTGTTGAGGTCAAACAGATCAAATTAAGAATGTTTCAGATTGATTCGCAAATTTTGTGGTTAAATACAAAGTTAACTAACATTTTATAGGCGATGGAAAATTTGACTTAAGGTCAAGATCTAGTAAATGAAAGGTGCCTACAGATTTATCAAACTTGAGAAATAAATTCCTTTGTTGATGCTTTACAACTTTAGCTTGGTCACATAAGGTGTTTCGGAGCATAATTTGTAGATAAACAAGATGCAAAACTGTATCTTAAACTGTCATTTTCAATGAAAAATTAAGAAAACCAGTCATGAATATGGGAATTTTTTCGTATTCGGCAAAGGAAATGTATCCAGATTGCCTACAGTCTCTCAGAAAATGGTAATTAGTATGTTCATGGCCTCTTCTTTAAATCAATATCAAATTTAATATAGGTATCCGGCTGACTTTTCATATGATTTCAAATTGAATGACATGAAAATACCCTATTTTCTACATAATTCTGCTAAAGACGTAAAGTACGGGAAAAAGAAAGTTGAAATTGATTATGACGTCATAATGGATCTAGCACCAAAACATTAGTCTTAATTTATTTACTAGATCTTGACCTTAAGTCTAAGACTGTTAAATGATCCTTGGGCCAGAACTACTATTATAAGACAATTATCAAAGACAAAATCAAAGCAAAATTCTTATCGATAACAAAAGTAGCGGAAATTTTTATATCACGAAATGCGTGACTTTTACTTAAATGATAAACACGCCCGTGTACATAGTTTTGGTTAGCAAACATAGAATATTTTTCTTCAGTGAAAATGCAGACTACAGTAACCTGTTTAACTGGGATATTTAAGGGGAAGAAGTACCTAAAGACATTAACTTTGCCAAACAGCGTGACAGTGAAGTTTTATCTTCCATGTTCCTGGTACCATTACTCTTTTCATGATGGATTTTTTTTTTTCAGAAAGAGTAAAAATTGTCGATGGTTATGTGTCTTTTACAATATTTTTAATATAAAAAAGAGTTTTTAAATTGAAAAATACATTTTTTTTCTGTCACACTACACCTGAAGAGCAAAAATTACATACCCTTTAAGACAACGTTAAAAATATATTAATTTGCAAAAGATTATATCATTCAATATTTGAAAAGTTACGTTGAAATGCAAGTTCTGCGTTTTAATGATTCACCGTAGAGATATCGAATCGTAAAGCTGAACTCACAAAGCATATTTAAACTTGACTTAAACATAAGAAAAATATTTCATGTTTATATATGTCGAGTTGAAGAAAAAAAGACAATTATAACGTTAAGCATTTGCGACATAAACAAATAAGAAATATCTAGAACAGATTTTTTATTATGGCAACCATATTGGAGGTCAACTTATTTTTTTAAACGCTTATCGGATTATTGAGTAAATGAGCACAGAATGTAAAGCCTAATTTATATACAGATGATAATTCATACCCACAATAAAGCATAATCCGGAACACATTATTTACATATTCCTTGACAGATCTTTGAGCAGTTGTCTTTAACATGGCAGGAGGTATGGAAGTGATAAGACCTAATACATTGACACTGACCTTATTTAATGGTGAATACAAGCCCCACTTTCTGATAAACCTAAATTAATCCATCTTATGGTACAGGTTCTCGTTTCTTCCAACAATCATATTGTGTTAATTTTTATGTTTATAAGTTATGAATTAATGATACAGTATTTCTTGTGGGAGAGAATGAATACTCCCTTTTCATTTTTTATCTAATTATAATTTATTGAATATATAACATGTATAAGGTAATCAAATTTTCCTTTAGAAAATATTCAAAGCTTTTACATATAAAATGGAATTTGTTTTAAAGATATTTCTCCTCTCATTTTGATATTATTTTCTTTTTTATATAACACAACTGTTTATAGGATTTATTGTGGATCAAAGTGCATGTACTTTTGTAACCTGGTCATTTGCAAAGGTTAATATCTAGTCATATAAACTGGACATTAGGTTCATAAGGTTCATTCTTTGTTCAAAAGATGGCAACCATATCGTGCCTTAATATGTTCATATTCCTTTTATTGCACCACCAACTTAAACTTTATATACGAATAATTGAAAGCGTTAAATGTTCACGTGTTGGAGATTACTTCATTACATATTTAATTCCATAAAGATTTTACACTAAATAGTTCTGCTACGTCATCTTAACTTTGCTAAGACAAGTTGGAATAAATCGTAATTGACCATCAACATTGCAACCAAGGGAAATAACTCAAAGAGAAAATACATCCTATGAAAGCTATGGATAGTGAAATGTCCCCTGTGGCAACGCACTTTGAAAAAAATTACGCACTTTGCGTTAGCATAGGGACAAAATCAACGGACTTTGAAATTTTGTTTCAAAGTCTTTAAATTTGAGACTTTTAACGCACTTTGAAAAAAATTGAAAATGCGTTAAGAGTGTACATAAACATATGTTATCGTTGGTAGATTTAACGCACTTTGAAAAAATGTTGATAAAACAAAACATTCTTGACTTATAGACTTTAGTATTTGATGGAATCAATTTGGAATAATTATATCTTCAAAGAAACTTTTTAATTTACACGTACTCATTTAACCTCATTGAGAACAAGGAAAAGACGAGTAGAAGGTCTCTCCACCCCACTTGTTTTCTTATACATTGACCATAGCCGTCGGTAGCAAAGTGGATCCCCTTTCAAGGTAAGCCCCAACTGCCAATGCCTAAACAATGTATATCTTTTAACACCCCCCCCCCCCGTACAGATCCTTATGATACACCCAAATATTTGTATTTATGTATTTACATAGCTAGTATGACGTTGAAAACTTTCAATAAATTTTAGTTTACATAAAATGCATGAAAACTAGAAAAAACTAATTATAGTAAAACATCTAAGAGAGAGAGAATTTTCAAACTACGGAAAAATCATATTCGCTCACTTTCACATACTAAAATGACGTCATCACCGAAAAGTTATCAAACAGGTTCAATAATTTATCATACCTAAAATTTGCAATACATTTTTTTTTCAAAGTGGTAATATGGTCGATATCAACGCACTTTAAAAAGAACTTTTATTTTTTAAAGTGCGTTGATATGGTCCCGAATTTTACGCACTTTGAAAATATCTTTAACGTGCATAGTTTTTTTAAATTGCGTTGTAAACGCCCCCTTACGTGTGATTCATGAAATAGGATAATATATATATTTAGATTAAGGAATAGCTCTACATCAATAGGTCAATGCAAGTTTATGTTCAATAATAAATGAGAAACATAATAGCTGCGTGATCATAATTAGAATAAGATAATATATGAGAAAAGATGAAAGGAGAGGTGTTATCAAATAATTGCAATTTTAACAGTAGAATACTGTTTCTAAAGCCCTAACCTTGTCCATAAATTGTTTGTGGGTTTGGGATTTCATAATTGTTTTTAATGTGACAAGATGTTAATTTCAGTACCACCAATTTGAACTCTTGACCTTGACTGTTGACTCATTTTAACAAAAATATCCCAACTTGGGTATACATTTTTCGTGCTTAGCCTTTAATTATTGGCATAACTTTTGTCCAATGAGTATTAAGCTTTCAATAATTTACCCCCATGTGTGTACTATATGTGACGAAATCTTCCTTTGCATACCATTAACTGTTTTACCCTGACCTTGATCCTAGCCGTGAGCTTCCATACGGGGTTATCAGTATTTCATAACACATCTTGTTTTTCAACTATGAACAAGTGAGGAATTATTTATTCCTCTTAAATGATACAAAAAACCGTTTTTTTCCATTTTTGAATTTTTTTTTTCACAAAATCACTTGAAAAGTTGGAGGGAATATAGTAATCGGGATGTCAGTCCATTTGTCCGTCTGTCTGTTACAATTTGGGGTACCCATCGCTTATCCGCTACTCCTCTCATACTACAGAATTAACTTTCATAGAATCTTTATTACATAATACCACTCTGCACCTTCTATTTCACTTTTTGATCAAAAACATTATTTAGGTCTCCCATAGCAAAACATGGACACTGCCATTAGATTCATATGGGAGGCCAAGTATCAATAAATGATCTCATGGCTCACAGTACCTCTAGTGTTTATCATTTTATCTTACGATATAATAATGATCAGCTTTTTCTTGATTTATAAGTTAATATTTGACCTAAGGGACTCACATACCTTTTATTAAAGTTTGTCTAGTATTATCTACTAAGGACATTTTCAAAGATGCTATACTTATCTTAGAGAAGTATGTTTCCATTTCGGAACATTTTCCAATTTTAAACATTGAATATGAATTAATACAAAATAAAGTTTTGAACATTTTCTCCTATCGAAACCGAATGCTTTGTTCACTTTCCATAACACATATGCATACGTTAACATTACAACAGAGAACTGAAACACATAATTAGACAGTTCAACTTAGTAAAACTGCACTTTACTTTATTTACATTGTTCATTTTTTACAAGCAAATGTAAACCTGCTATCACATTTGGCATCATTCATTCCCTTTGAGGCTACGTCATAGGTCAGACAGTGCTCTTTATTTCCGATATTATCCGGTCGCCTTTTTACCCACTGTGTGTAGTAAACCTTCTCAGCAGTTGAAACATACACGAACTTTCCTTCTTCTTTAATATCGCTTGCTCCGAGCCAATATTCGGTCGTTTCCCCTATCAAGTAACATACATATAAAATATTTTTTTTTATTATTCAATTAAATGTTTCAGTTGAAGCTCAGTCAGTATAAAAAGAAAAAAAAAAACAACAAAAAACTAAAACTGTCCAATATTTTTTTTACCTCGGAGACGATTTTGGAGATCAAACCAATTCTCTTCCTTGGCATGTTGTAGTTCCAGTAATTCTGCACCCATCTCGTAACATGCCAACTGTGAAGATTAAATGGAAACACTAGCTATAGCAAATAATTTATTTGTATGACTTACAATGCTTTGCAGCTGAAACAATTAGATAATTATATGGATCAGTCTTCAAGCTCAAAAGTCCATTCAAATGATAAAAATCAACAGAAAACGCCAAACTATAAAAATTGAACTGGGATCATGTGTCATGGAAAAGTTAGAAATTTCTTCCAAATATGCAGAAAAAAAATAGATTGAAAAAAATGTTATTTGGCTTTGCTACAGATAAGTACTTTTTTACATTTAATAAAATAATTTGCTGACTCTTCTATCAAATCAAAAGGGATGATTGCGTGAACATAGCTATTTAAATTTTGACATCTTCATTTAAAAAAAAAAAAAAGATCTGTTTATGTTTCTATAACATAGAGTTCATAGTCACAATATATTGCATCTTTTATTCTATAAAAAATAAAAGATAAGCTTAAGTTTCTAACTATCATGTTTAAAATGAAAAGCATACCTGTGAGCTAAATTTTAATCATCAGCAATTTCATGTTACATGTTTAACTTCTATTGACAAAAGGCGCATTGGTTAGAGCGTCTGCTCTAGAGTCGCAAAGTAAGGAGTCAATCCTTACGTTGCGGGTTCGAATCCCACTGCGGGACGTGAAGACCAGTCTTTCGGATGAGACCGTATAAACCGAGGCCCCGTGTCGCAGTAGGTGCTGGCACGAAAAAGATCCCTCACTGCTCAAGGGCGCTGAGTGTCAAGCATAGGACAAAATTTGTAGCCCTCCACCAGCAAGTGGTGGCGTCTCCATATGAGTGAACAATTCTCGAGAGGGACGTTAAACAACATACAATCAATCAATCAATCTTTTGAGACTACTTATGCTAGGTACCACGCCCCAAAAACAGTCGGGTGTGAATTCAAATTTTCTTTAAAAAGATTAAAATATTTTAATTTTTATTTATGCTATTTAAATGTAAGCAAAGTTAAAACGCTAATATAGTTGTCTGATTTTATGTTTGAAATATTTTAACCTTTAGATTAAAAGTTCATTAAATCAAATAAAGAGAGAAGTAATTCTTCAGTAGGACCATTCATTTAAATAAGGGATAATTTTGAAACTTTTTGAACTGAGGCTAGGGAGGCTCGGGAAAACGGAATGTTTTATCGTCATATTGCTTCTTTAATATATTTGTTTAATGATAAAGTACCCATAAAATTATATTTAACCAATATGAATGTTTATATTATTCTAATTTTAGACTTATTGTATTCTTGGGTGGATGCCAACTTTTCTGTTATTTGAGGAAAAAAATCTAATTGATCATGATCTTACCATTCCTTCCTTAAATGTACCTTTGGATGCTGAAAAATAATAACAACTCTTTTAGAATGTCACCCATCCCTTTTCACAGGTTCTTATGGGATCTGAAATGAAAAATATATATATTGAAATTAAAAAAACAGTATTCAAGCTCAAAATTAAGAACGTTAAAAGATTAAAAAATTAGAGCAGAGCAAACACGGACAACCGAAACATCAGAGGTGGGTTAAAGTGTCATAGATCTAGAGAATTGAGCATCCCCTGTCAACCGATCGTACTCATCGTGTGTGAGTTTTCATGGATGGGAAATAACGAAAATGATTGACGTCAATTCCTTGAGAAAGAGTTTTCTTTCATTATGAGGTAGAAAAAGTAAATAATTTTGACTATCAGATAAATTCCTATTCAGAATTGAATATCACAAAAAGATTCATTATTTGAATATCTCTGTAAATCATACAAAATGTGAAAGTATGAATCCATTTATCTTAAGTTGATTGAAAATGAATGAGGCTTGCTTTGTTAACATTTAGCTACCAGTTATTTTTTAGGGTAGAAAGAGCCTAAAAGCGGAAAAAAAGACTTGTCATTCATTTCTATCTTACGGATTCTACGTTTTACTGATGTAAATTAAGACCAGGACGAAGCCAATGTAACAGTGTGTTCATCCCTTAAAATATTTATAAGAAAATTTAACTCATGAGGTACAAACAGGTTACAGATGGAACAGGACAAAGTCTCATTCTTGCATCGAACATATCTTCTCTTATTATCCTATGTTTAACCCTTTAGCCCGGTGATAAAGGTCTTATGAAAACGTTTTCCTATCCTACAGTAACTGTTGTGTTATCACAATGGGATATGCGTTAGAGTTGCGAAGTAAAATGAAGTGGAGTCGTATATAAAACAGCGATCATTAAACATTGATTGTGGTGAATAAAACATGAAATAAAAAGAATAGTACATGATTTGTACTTAGATTAGCTGAGGATCTGTAGCTCTCCGAAAAATATATAGCCACAGTGCCAAGCATTTAAAAAACTGTATATTTATTGCGCACAAAAAAGTGCGTTTGGTTCTTGATTAATTCTTCAAAATTCTTACCTCGATTGCAAAAAGCTAGATTTCTAGTAAGTCCTTACTCCTCTATCAAGTACTCTTGTAGTTTAAATCAGTACAAAGCCCTTTGGACTGAATTATTATGCAAAACATGGCAGTATAAAATGGCGAAATTCTCAATGAGCTCAATTTCAAAGTCGGGGGGGGGGAGCAATTATAAACAGACACAAGTATGAATAATGTTTTGTTGTTAAACAGTGGAAGAATATGTTAGGGACAAACGATTACAAGTGTAGCAATATCTTTAGTTGTCAGTTTGAAAAATCTGGAAAAATAAATCGAGAAACAGCGCACTTTTTTGTGCGCAATACATATAGTTTTTCCAATGGGTTGCACTGTAGCTTAAAGGCCTCTCCAAAAAAAAATCGGAGAGCTACAGTTCAGCAGCTATAGTTAGAAAAGATTTTCATCCAACTCGTTGTGTGTTTTTATCCCTTGCCAAGGCTCGGATATAAAACACAATTCGTTGAATAAAAATCCTATCCAACTACAAATCATGTAAGATTCTACATGTATATTCATTTAATATTCATATTTACATCTCGTGCATAATAAATGAAAGTAGCTTAGGATACGGTCAACGTACTTTTTTCTACGGGGTCATGATTCTGCTGTTCACAATATCCTTTCAATAACCGGAAAATTATAGGAGATTTTTCGCAGAACGTCGCAATTTCCCTTAAATATTCTTCTGATACGTTGAGGCATATTTCTGCGAAAAATATTACACAGAAAAAAATCTTTAGTAATTTAACTTAATTACATAAGAACTGGAAAATGAAATAGACTTGGGAAATATTAGAAATATTTCTATATAAAAAACAATATCCTCAAATAACACCCAGAAAAAGTTTTTAGGTGATAACAAAGAGTGATATATGGTAAGTGTCTCAACTGGCCCCTCAAAATGAACATCTTAATTTTACCTTATATTTAGCTTTAATTTGTACAGCTATATATGCGACCTTTATTAGCCATTTTTATTTTGATCAAAATGCTGTTTTTTTTTTAGAAATATGACATCATATAACGTTTTCCCGCCATGTTAGCATATTTTGTATATACCTGCTTATTTTCAAGCAGTTTTCCTTCCAGAAAATATAGAGCGCAGCCTAGAACAAGATTTATACTTTTTACCAGATGTATCTATCCAATACTAATTAGTGAAAGAAAAATTATGTATGTTCTACACTGCGCTCTATGTTTCCCATAAGAAACAACATCAAGAAAAAGGCATATTTTTGGCTTTTTTGTTAATTAGCATATCTCATGTCATTTACAGCTAGTGAGTGCATATAAATGTGCAAAATATATTTGAAATATTTCTAATATAATCTCTTCTACAAAATGAATATCAATTAAACATATTTGAATGTCATTTTAAAATGTTGATTTTTAGGGGGCCAAAATTGGCTCTTATCATATACACTCCTTTCAAAATATTTTACTTTGTTGCAAAAAGTGAAATATAAACTTAAGAAAAATATTCCAAACCAGGTGAATCTATGAGGAAAATAAAAATGTCAAAAAATCAGCAATATCACATAGGCTGATTTTACCATTTTCCTTTTCCTAATAAATTTCACATGGTTTGGTATACTTTTCTAAAGTTTATATTTCTCTTTTAGCACCAATGTATCATATCCGAAAATTTGTTTTCATCTGCAAATCTTTACTGTGTGTGTTTTGTCCATCTTTGTAGTTACATTTAAAAAATACTAATAATTTCCAAGTTTATTACATTTTCAAGTTCTTAGGAGAAAAAAATTCTAAGAATTATCCACTTTTCATAATTTATGACATGATATTAAGTCTCCTCCAAAAAAAAAATATTTGTGTCATCTGTCCTTAATTTTCAAACATGATGTTCCTTCATGTTTCTGTTTAAGGGGGGACCTATGTCCGAAAAGTCTTTGTGTGAAATTTTCAAAACTTTGACATTTTTTTCCTGACCACTTGCTCTTAATTTATAGGTATTAAAAATAGTACCTTTATATGCTTATTTTTACACAGGAGCACGTGCAAAAACAGTGTAAAATGCTAAAAATAGATTATTTTCAGAAATTTTTGTTCTACCCAAAATAAGCGCTAAAAAGAAACAAAAATGTCAAATCACATTCAAAATCAACAGGTTTTTAATTTATATGACTTGTACCTTTACAATGAAGGCAAAATCATTGTCATTCATTTCGCATGAAAAATTATAATGGGGGACAATGTAAGTATCACCCCGTTTTTCTTGTCGTATTTTTCACAATTCCGACATGCATAACAGGTAATATCTTAAAAAGTCTTTGTGTGAAAATGTTTAAATTCACATTTTTGGAAAGAAATGATCCATCTCTTTATTTTAACAAAGAAAAAAGTATACCATTATGATCAAATTAAAGAGAAATATGACGTTTTCTTTTATTTTCGTGCTCTTGTGTCATAAAAATTGACCTTTCTGCACTAAAAAAAGGGTAAGTAAGCACTGACAAACATCTGAATAAAAAAATATTTTGCGCAAAACTAGTATTTTGTTTTGATTAGAAGCAATCTAAACAGATTAATTCTTTTCATCTCCACCCCCCCCCCCCCCCCATTTCCCCGTTATAACAAACACTTGTTAGAAAGACTTTATTAAATCTACATGTACTAAAAATCAATAAGCAAAAACAGGTACAAGTACATTTCTTTATTTTTTTTCTTAGTTTTATCCAGAAAATACAATTAATGGTAAACATGAAATTATACGTATTTCCCTGATTTAAGCCCCTTTCTTTGCTGAATTTTAGAGTATCTTTTTGCACTTATATATATATCAACATATCATCGAGGTATTTCTTCACAAGGGAAATTGCTATGAATTATCAACCAAAGGAAGAAAATTCTATTATTAGCAAACTATATAAATCAAATAAAGCTGTTATTAATGATGATAAATTTTCATTTTGTAAATTGTATACGTTATTGATTAATAACAATGTTATGCCTATATCACAGTTGCAAAAGTCAACAAGTAAACGCTAACGTCGCTATTGTGACGTCACATAACGCTGCTTTGACGTAGAACGACATAGGTCCCCCTTAAATAAATTTAAAAAAAAGAAAGAAATACTTACTCATACGAATTTGTCCCGCGAAGGAACTAAGTATCATCACGAAAAATATCTGCCCAATTTTTAAAGACATGATCTCCGAACTTGAGACGTTTTAGATGTTTATTTATCTTTGATAAATTTCATTTTAATAGATAAGAATTGACTGATACTTTTCATGCCATATCATTCAAACATATCAATCATTACCTAACATTCTTCATCATCATTTGCCTTAGCTGCTGCGTGATACATTGAAAATTCCGCGGGCATGACGCTAAAGTCACGAAACATCAAACCTACCGTCATAAAATAACAAAAAACTGAAGTACTAAATCATGAATCCTGAACGTATTGAGATAAACATTTTTTGTACTTATTATTTTCTCAAACAGGCTGACGTATACAGAATATTCAAACCAGAAAATTATTCAAACATCGTTGTCGACATAGGATGACTTAATGACAGTAAGTGGAAAAAAATAAATGACAATAAATTATAATCAGCTTAAACTTTGAGGACATTTTGATATATAATATATGTGCAACTTCTTGCAAAATATCTAATGTGTGTGTCAATTGTTTTTTTTTTCTCGTATTAGTGTTTAGTTAACAGAAGTATTAATAACTGTCTGTTTATTAGATATATTCAAACATCTCTTTTCAGTTATATATATATGTATCGTAAATTGCTTAAATTGTAAGAAATTTCAAAAGATAACAGGTAAGTGTGGAATTTTTAGATTACAATTCGACCACCTTGTTTTCATTCATGCGTTTGTTACTATAATCATTTTATGTCGAGATTTCTTTGTATAATAAGAAGCATGTGTTTACATTAAAATGCAGTTATACTAAAATAAGGAATAAATATAAAATATACATGATATTTATTTTGAGTATTTCTGATAGTCTCATTATAGCTTTTGTTCAGATGCCCCTGACATGGAGATTTCTTGAACAAAATGTTGACGTTAGTCAGAATATATTCTTTTTGAGTAAAACATTTTATAACCGGGCCATTCCCATTCTGGACTCCTGTCTAGAAATAATTTTTTGTAAAACCGCAACCAACGACGTTTAAGGAGGCATAGTCTGGAATGATATGGGGCCAATCATGAGTTTGCTCATATAAACCGGGATTTGAGCTATTTCAGTGGGAGGACACACCAAGTGGAATAACTCTTTTATCTTTGAGTTGGGTCGGAATGACTCAAGTTTGTTGTTTTAATGCGATAACATTTCTAACCTAAATTTCTTCAAAATCGGAAGACTTTTCCTGCCCTGAGCGGTTCACAGATGTTTGGAAGTGGAAATGTTACCCAACCTGTATAAAATGCAACCAAGACAGTTGCGATTCAGCTTTCCACGTTTTATCAAATTCAACAATCCTTTTGTAATGCTTAATTATAATTAAAATAAAAAAAAATCACACAATATACGAAACATAATACAACCATTACAATATATAATATCAAAGGTATTAACCTGTAAAAGAATAAGCCATGTAAAAATTTAAGAATTTGACAAAAACAACACAAGTCTAGAAAATTAATTCAACCGTATAAAATGTTTGCCACCCAAGACAGTCATGGTTCAGCTATCACTTAAATCGTATCGGCCAGCCACCTTTTTAATGCATGAAGTCTTTAATTTACAATGTAATTATACTACCTAATAAGATACATGCATTTTGTCAGAGAATATTTTATGTTCAAGTGTTTGGTATGACCAACTTTGAAATGTTGTCTTTTATTTTCAGAAAGTATCAATTATTGTCAGTTTTATTTATGTGATATTTAAAGTGCCCAACATAAAAACAATCATCTGATCTCCTTGACCTATATTTCTACCTTTATTATATTTACGAATTCTATTAAGGATATGATTTTAAACGTGCAGCACTCATTTTATTTTCCGAAAACCTTACATTGCTTCCATTATTTATTTCGCATTTTCTTTTTGCGCTTTACTTTCTCAAATATCAAATAAATCTTTATGTTTGAAATAAATTTCTACCTTCTATATGTTTAAAGTGAAAAATTCTTTACTGTTATTTTTTAAGCAATGTATGGACCGCTTTGTACCAGTTCAATCAAACCATGTATCTAGGTGATTATCAAGCTCTGTGATACTTATTTTCAATAGTATTTAATTTTCTTTGCTTTTTGGGTTGCACCTTTTATGTCAACCATCAAATGTAAATGTCATATACATAACTATACCCAACAATATTGTACCTTCCCTACACACTCAAAACTCAACAAAGAAGGATACGGAGATAATGAACAGTATACAGTCTCAAACCAATATTTCCCCCATTTGTTTAAGGGAGGGGAGTAAAACTATTTTCGTAAAATGCGCCATTAAGTTCTTTAATCTTTAATTAAAAATCAGGTCAGTGCCTATTCATTTATAGCTAAGTACTAAAATATCGAAAGGTAAAACGAACGGATTCATTTTTTCTGTACCCACAGAGACGATTAACGCAACCGAGATCTTAGACAATCGGTGAAGCATCGTGTGGAAGTTGTTTGTGCAGTAGCAATGTACAGACAGTTTTTGAGAGTTTTAGCAAAGGGAGTGAAGATACTGTATAGATCATATATTGAATTTCAAGTGATCGTGTTTCTCCCTTCAAGTGACTGAATTCAAGCAGTCGTTATCAAGGATTTCATGTAAATTATCAGAGGTGGACAAGGGGATATATAAGTAAATATTCATTTGAAATTCGTTTATAAACTTAAAATTTTGACATAAAAACCCTTGCTAAAAAATTCAAATAAAGATTGTTGATTGATTGTATACTGTTTAAGGTCCCTCTCCAGAATATTTCACTGATATGGAGACGTCACCATTTTCCGGAGAAGGGCTGCAAATTTAGCTCTATGCTCGGCACTTACGGCTTTTTAGCAGGGAGGGATCTTTATCGTGCCACACCTGCTGTGACACGGGGCCTCGGTTTATACGGCCTCATCCGAAGGACCGCCCCATTTAGTCGCCTTTTACGACAAGCAAGGGGGTACTGAGGACCTATTCTAACACGGATCCCCATGGGGCTTCTGATAAAGATGTTTATTCATAATCTGCAAAAAACGTGTAATGCAAGCATTTGTGTTTTTAGGGAAAAAAAACTTTTTTCAACGATAAAATTATTTACTTGATGGTATTATCGGTGAAAATCATATGACAAGGATTACAAAACACTTTTAAAAGAAGAATTGAATTGCAGATAAAAAAAATTAAATATAATCTATTTTTTTTTAGTTCTAACTCTTCGACATCTCTGTATGTTTCAATTTACGAAAGCCTTCATATCATTTATCCGACCAATTTTTTTATATGAGTGTACTTATATGACCACTTTTAAATCTTTTGTGTTCATCTAGTGCCTACTTATGATAATGTAAACTTCAAATAATCATTTGCCTTTGTGTTCTTTTCTTTATTGTCACATAGTTATTGAAGAACGCAACATAAAAAGAAAACAATTTTTGAAAAATGTTTATCATACTTTAACATCCTTTAGTTTTTAGTCGTTCTTTTTGTAATTAAAACTTCAAGTGCTTTGGAGTGTTATTTCGCTTACATAGGTTGATTTCGGAAAAACATCGATAGATTAAAACTTGAATAAAACACATAAATACAACGTTTTATCCCATGAGAGAGGCATATTCTTTTTTTGCCAGTCAATTGACCTCTTAAATCAAAGGATGAAGCTTCTCATTCTTTTCACGATTTTAATTAGGATATGCAAGATTAAGTCAGATTCCTTGCTCACTGGTTTTTACGATCAGAACTCAACAGTCTTAATTAATGACAAACAAGCAATAAAGGACATCGATGTTCTCAGGCAGATCGTCAATCAAGAGACCATCATTCGCTTGGCCTTGGACAAGGAGGTCAAGGCCGCAATGAAGGACATGTATTCCCTGAAGCGTAGCATGGCGTCCATGGAAACAACAGTGGCATCTCTCAAGGAAAATAGTACCAATATTTATAAGGAACTCAACAAAAGTAAATCGCAAACCATTGAAAAAGGTAAATATCTCTCTCTCTCTCTCTCTCTCTCTCTCTCTCTCTCTCTCTCTCTCTCTCTCTCTCTCTCTCTCTCTCTCTCTCTCTCTCTCTCTGTCTCTGCATAATGATGAATCTTAAAAAAGAGAATGATAGTATTACTATTTATGATTCAAATACAAATATTAAATACATGTCTGGGAAGTAGTGATTTTTTTTTTATAGATTTGTCATTTAAGAAAATTCAGTACATTGAAGGTAAACATACTGTTTATTTTTTATTTTTTATTTTTATTTTTATTTTTTGTTTTGGTTAGCGTTCAGGATGTAATCTCCACTTCATGGATATTATAACATATTTGTAAAAAAAAAAAAAAAAAAGTAAAAGTTGCGGGTCCTTTGAATGAGAGCTTAAAAACTGAGGTCCCGTGTGAGCGGCAGGCGCTGGCACGATAAAGATTCCTCACTCCTCAATGGCCCTAAGTGCCGAATAAAGGTCAAAATTTGAAGCCTTTCACCGGCATACGGTGAAATCTCCTTATGAGTGAAAAATTCTCGAGAGGGACGTTAAATAATATACAATCAATCAATCCACTGCATAGATATTATAACACCTTTGTAAATAAAAAATGCACGTTTGTTAAATCGTTTAAAATGTATAACTCACGGCGAACCTTGAATATCAAGAGTTATGACCTCAAAAAAGAAAAAAAAAACTATATTTATTAATTCCATTAGACATTTTACCCATCAAATACATGTGATGGTTCTAATGTGTTTAAACAGAAAAAGTTTATAATCTAGGTTTAATTTGAAATTTTATGCATTATTACGTACATTACTTTTAAATGCGATATTTTATTAATTTGTTAAAATTGAAATAATATTAATAAAAACATCAATAATACGTACAACAGATTTGCTTAAATCATATGCTTCTACTTTGCAATTATACAATGAATATGTTTTTAGATAACTTAAGATCATGCGAAAAAGAATGGATCAATTACTAAGGGGATTGCTATTATTTTTCAACATCCACGGCTTCTTTTCTAGATGCTATGGTAAGACAATGAAATTACATTCTTATCATACCTTACATAAAAAAGTTATGTTTTATACAAATTATTCTTTAATCTCAAAAGAGACTTCATAAGAAAATTCTTTTAAGCCGTTGCATGAGGATTTTACTGATACCTTACTTTGTTAAATTCAATTGATGTTACAGTAGGACGTCTTTTTAAAATGATTTTTATGTAAAAAAAAAACCAAACAAACAAACAAAACAATTGAGGAACATTTATTTTGTATATAGAAAAAAAACATTTTCCCCCAATATATTTGAAAACTTTTTTTCATTATCTTAATTAACGTAATCTGAAAATTTGTACTGGATATATATCATAGATTATATCTTATTCATGTTTTGTAGGACTCGTGTCACCTTATGGATGCAGAAATGATATTACTTCAAAATGCAGAGGAAGAAAAATGGCTTGATCTTCAGTTTCGATTAAGAGGTACATGTACAATTTCACACATGTATTTTATTATTTGCTAATCCAATGTTTTCTTTTCAAACTAAATAATGACGTGTATTTAAATGAAAATCATTATAAAGATTTTGTGTTCTCTAAATGTAGGAATTTCTAAAAATTAAATTTTCTATTTCAATTTATTATCATTAATTTTCGTTAATTTTTCCGAGACATAAAAAAAAATATATATATATATCAAAAGAATGTTTATCAAAACATTCGAAATAAGCAATTTTAATTATAATTTAAAAGGTTATCCGACGTCTGGACATGTTTGGCTGGGTGCGACTGATATTCAGCAGGAAGGAAGCTTTATTTCTGTTTCTAATGGAGTAGGACTTCATTACAATCATTGGGTAGGGGGACAGCCAGATAACGCAGGCGGAAGAGAGCACTGTACTACTTATTGGATAACCCATAAAGGAATGAATTATATACCTTGTGACTTAAAATTAAACTATGTGTGTAAAACAAATATTTTAAAGAAAATGTTAACCCTGTCAATCTCTAAGAGGGATAATGTCTGATTCAAAAGATGACTATAATTATCAATTATCAACCTTACGTACTTCATTATACACATCACTGCTATTTGTAAAATGAAATGACGTTTTAAACATTGTTTTTAAATGTAGAAAATGTAGACAAAAGTGCTCTAATTAACAAAATATTACAAAGTTCAAATCCTTGATTATTGTGTCAAAATAACATTTATTTCTGAACTCTTATTTGTTAATTCTTTTGTCATAGGATTTTACATTTACGTAAACAATATCTTAAAAGTTTTGGAAGGGGTGTTTCATTTTGAAAAGGAGACACAGTTTTCATTGCAATGTACAGAAGAAGGATATGGAAATAACGAAAAGTATTCAATCTCAACGTCAATTAAACAATATACAAAATAAGAGCAGAGCAAACACGGATCTCCGAAACATCAGAGGTGGGATCAGGTGCCATGGAGGAGTGAGCATCCCCTGCAGACCGGTCACACCCGCCGTGTGCTCGTTGTCATGATCAGGAAATAACGGTAAAATCCGTCGTCAATTCAGCGTATAAATAATGGAATAACAATTGGTATGAAAAACGTCTGTCAGCATTTGACTCAATGATAAATTGTATTTGCTGACAAGTTCATTGTATCGAACATAGAATTTACGAAATGATGACTTTAAACGAGACTGTTGATATTGTTGTTTCATCAACTTGCTTGTCAATAATTTACCTCGTTTAAGAAATTGTTCATACGTAGAGCATTCTCTTGCATATCGAATCAACTTAGATATGTTTATACTCCGTATGCAGGTGATGAAGGTATATTGCTGCATAAGTAAGGGAAGTTGACGATAGAAAAGTTAAAGTCATCACGTTTATCATATAGCTTGGTTGTTAGATTACCATTAGTGTCTTTTTCAAGTAAAATATCCAAGTATGAAGCAGAAATGTCGGACTCTGTGGTATCTTTTATCTCAAGCTCACCAGGATATATCGTGTCGACGTAGGAATGGAAATTATCATTATTAATTGACAATACGTCGTCGATATATCTAAATGTCGAGTTGAAGGCCACAGCAAGTGTTTTCTTCTTTTCACGCATAAGACATTACGAGATCGATTTTGTAATTTCAAAGATTTAAGCAGGCTTTTTATTTTAAACGACCAGGTTACAGTTGAGTGCATTTGAACATGAAAATTCTCTATAGTTGAACAGAATACTTAGGAAAGATATTTTATATAAAAATATTAAAATCAAATTGTAAATACAAAGAATAATAGAGGAAAAAAAACAGCTACAGTCAGATGATGCTCACTTCTCTATGGCACCTGATGCCACCCATGATGTTTTAAAAGTCCGTATTTGTTTCTCTCCAAAATTTGTATTGTGTAATGGACTTTTGAGATTGAATTCTGTGCGCATTCTCAATACGTTGTTCTGTATGAAGTTTCGGTTAATTTATAATTCTCAGGTTTATTGTTCTGTCCATAATTGTAGTATTTAAACACTTTGTTAAATATACCCAAGTAGATTTTTTGAATATATCAAAATATGAAAGAGCTTCAGTGCACGCATTGTTCACTGACTGGGAATGCGATATAAAAAGAACTATTTCAGACAAATTAACCAATAAAAACTACTAATTTTGGCGGAAAATATGCTGTTAATTTCTATGAACTGTAATGAAAACCACGGTCCATCCACTTGATATCTAGTTCTACAAATATCGAAATGTAGAACGAACAATTTTCATATAAATGTTAATACTCATTTTAATAAAGGCTTCTGTTACAATAAAAATAGAGACTTGATGATATTAACAATGGAATCAAGTAACAAGTTACGTGTTACTCTAATGTTTCTGAAGCCAAAATTGAATTTCAGAAAAAAGAAATAAAAATGGAGAATGAAATATATCTTTTATAAATTATATGAAAACTTGCATTGTATATTTGCCAACGTGATTTGTATGAGTGTATTCATATGACTTTGTACTGAAAGTGCTTTCAAGTGTTATTTTGTCTACTAAGGAAGATTTCGGAAAAACCCCGATAGAGTTAAACTTATATAACACATATAAATACAACGTTTCATCTCCTGAGAGAGACATAATATTTTTCCTCCAGTCATTTGACGTCTTAAAACAAAAGATGAAGCTTCTCATTCTTTTCACGATTTTTATTACGATATACAAGACGAAATCAGCATCCTTGCTAACAGGTTTTTACGATCAGAATTCAACAAATTTAATTGAGGAGAAACAGGCAATTAAGGAGATCGATGTTCTCAGGCAGATCATCAATCAGGAGACCATCATCCGTTTGACCTTGGTCAAGGAGGTCAAGGCCATGGCGAACGACATGAATTCTCTGAAGCGAAGCATGGCGTCCTTGGAAACAACAGTGGCATCCCTCAAGGAAAACAGTACCAATATTTATAAGGAACTAAACAAAAGTAAATCACAAACCACTAAAAAAGGTATCTCTCTCTCTCTCTCTCTCTCTCTCTCTCTCTCTCTCTCTCTCTCTCTCTCTCTCTCTCTCTCTCTCTCTCTCTCTCTCTCTGCATTATTCAAATCATATAAGCATTATATGCATGTTTTGTAGGTAGTCATTTAATTTGATAAACTCCACCATTTATTTAAAAATGACAATTAAATCATCTAAGCATAATTCAAAATTATTATTACATACATTTTTCTGAATACAAGATTTTTATTGAGATGTTAAAATTTGACATTATGATAATAAGAATAAAAATGCTAATTATATTTCAATACAACTTCACTAGATTCATACACCCCTTCTATGTAGTTATACAATGATAAGTCAACATCTTTTTTAGAGGACTTAAGATCATGCGAAAAAGAATGGGTCAATTACCAAGGAGATTGCTATTATTTTTCAACATCCACGGCTTCTTTTCTAGATGCAATGGTAAGACAAAGATATTACATTCTTATCGTTCCTTACATAAAACAGTTCAGTTTAAAACATTTTTTTTTCCTTTCATCTCAGAAGAAACCTATGATAAAACTTTGATTATAGATTTACCTGAAACCTTTATTTTCAACGAATATTTTGTAAAATTTAACTAGCGAACGCTTCTTTAATGTTTCTCAATGTCAAAATTGTCGAAAATAATCAGGTTACTTTATATTTTAGTAAAAGAGTCACAAACATTCTGGATAACTCAAAACAAACCTGAATTCAACCCAAAAATGTTCATTTTTTTCATTTATATTATCGTTATTAGCATAATCGTAATATATTTGTACTAGATACGTACCATACACTATACCGGTATTTATGTATATTCTTTAGGGAGCGTGTCACCTATTGGAGGCAGAAATGATACTTCTTCAAAATGCTGAAGAAGAAAAATGGCTTGATCTTCAGTTCCGGATAAGAGGTACAATTTAACACGTGTAATCTATATTGGATCAAACTCAGTTTCCTTTTTATACTAGCGAATTATTAATATTGAATGTAATAATTATCAGGATTTTGCCAGCTATTAATTTTTTTTCATTAGACATTTCAAACAAAAAATGTATTAAAAAACAAAAATCATGTAGAATGCTGATGTCAAGTTTCGACATAAGAAGTTTTGGTTATAATTCTATAGGTTATCCAGTAAATAGACAGGTATGGCTCGGGGCGAGTGATGTTCAGCATGAAGGAAGGTTTATATCTGTTTCCAATGCAGAGGGACTGCGTTATAGTCATTGGGTAAGGGGACAACCAGATAACGGAGGCGGAAGAGAGCACTGTGCCACGTACTGGATACAAAATAAGGGAATGAACGATGCAGGTTGCAACATAAGATATAACTATGTGTGCAAAACAAATGTTTTAAAGAAAATGTTAAACATGTCAACCTCAAAGAGGAATACGTAATATATCAGTCATTGTACGTATTGTAATATGTGCATTGTTTTATAGAATAAAACAGTTTGTAGAGTCAGCTCGACATTAAAAACTAAGTACAATATCTAGGGGATATACATGTAATATACCATACTTTGATTTTATATATTTACATTTGTGCATGCTTTCTCTTATATAAAACTGTGTAAGCAATGTATTTTTAATTCGTTGTAAAAAATAGGTTGTTCACGTGTTCTTTATTTCATTGTTCATTCATAAATGATTGACTTTATTTCACAGTGTTTTCATAAGTGGTTAACGGGCTTTGTGGGGTTTCATCACATGATCAATTCGTGTAGAGATCCATATAAAGTTTTAAAATGATACATGTATATATTTCTTGATTACTGTTTTTACACACAGTCACTTCACTTGTCAGCATGATATCACCTCGGTAAAACATGACACATAAGTGGCATTTTATGTGCAGTGAGAGGCGAATCAAATATTTTTTAAGTGAAAATGCGCTATATCACTTCTAAATATTCTAGTAGTTGCATAGTGGTTTATAGGTCTTAAATAGACCTTTAATATCAATATGTTACATTTAATTACAGTAAAAATTTAATCGTCAGGGGGGGGGGCTATTGAATTGAGTAATCCACACATTGTTTAGTTTGAGCCCAATTACTTCATATTTGAACATGTCTTAGAAACCTTTTAAATATACCGAAGTGGACTTTATTTTCTTTTGATATTTCCAAATATGACCAGCGTAAAATACATTACTACAGACCTGTTTACTCTTACGATTTCACCGTATTTTGTACGCATTTTTAGTCTAAAATACGTCCCACGTTTTGCTATTACAAAAATACGGAAATAAGAAATACACTTGTTTGGAATTGAGAAGTTTGATTTCGTTGTCATCTGTCTCAGTTTCACGCTTTTTAATCGCTAAAAAAGATTTCAAACAAAGTTATGTCGGTTTGCCAAAACGCCGTGTTATAAAATGATCATAACCATGTTATAAAGCCATGTTTAAGTAATCAGAAAAGCAGTTGTTCACCATTAATATATGTACAATTGATGGGAAGTGAAATCTTACTGGCAAATGCCAAATCTCACGGACAAATCTAATAAAAATACTGAGGGACAGCGATATGGGTAAACAGGTCTGTTACTATTATTCACTGATTGGGAATGAGATATTTAAACGAACTTTATTTTAGGCAATTAGACCAATTAAAATTGAAACCTACTCATTTTTTAAGTTCTATTAATTGAATTTTTTTACTCATATGGAAACACCCCCACTTGCCGGTAGAGAGCTGCAATATTGGTCCAGCTCATGGCACTCAGGACCATTGAGCAGGGAGGGTCTTTTTAATTCCAGCACCTACTGCGATTCGGGACCTTGGTTTCTACGGCCTCATTCGACAGGCCAGTCTTATCGTCTCAGCGTGGGACTCAAATGGAGACGTACGGATCATCTCATTATTTCGCGACTCTATCGCAGACGTTCTAACTGCTGCGCCACAGGGGCGACTTGATTAATTGTAAAAAAAAAATCTAAAGGTAAGGAGAAAAAAATATGTTTTTAAGCACAAAGCCGTATTGACTCGTCCGCAGGGGATGCTCACTCTTCTAAGGCACCTGATTCCTTCTCTGACATTGTTGAAGGTCCGTGATTTTGATTATTTTTTTCTTACTGGTCTTTGAGCCTGATCACTTTTCGTCGTCTCCGCATATTTCATTCTCGATATTTCTTTATATATATAAACTTCTTAACAGAGCTGTTAGCTTTGTAATGTAGTATTTATTTGTGAGTTGTTTGTACAGCAACAACGTACGAGCAAACAGTTTGGAAGAATTAAGCAAAGAGATAAAAGTGTCTGTGTATTTACCGTGTGTTGAATTTCAAGTTACCATGTACATGTATATCAAGGTTATTCACTTCATGTGACAAACTCTTGCCGATTGTTATGCTGTATTTCACTTAAAGTCATCAAAGGCGGAGCAATAGTTCATATAAGTACATCATAATTGTTCCATTCATTTACATATTGTAAATAATGGCATTAACATAGACATGCGTAACCTTTGACAAAGTTTTATTGAAATGTTAAATCAAAATTTGCAAAAAAAATGTATGATGCAGGTATTATTGTTTTAAAAAAAGGCTTCTGCAAGAAGACAAAGAAGATAATCATGATATTATCTTTGGAATGAAATGACAACGGTTACTTAATACCTCAAGAGGAGACATATCCCGCTCAACACAATGCTGCTTGATAATTCGGTGCTCCACTTTACCGCTTAACATCAGCCTGTTGACAATGTATAATTTTAATTGCTTTTTTTCGTACATATCGCCATATATCGGTCATTAATAATGTCAAAAGAATATTTATTTTACAACGAGTTAACCCCTTGTTGAGTCTTTATGAAGGTGAAATCTATGACATTATCTTGTCATATTGCCCTGATAACAAAGAAAACATCATTTGCAATGCTATTTATAGAAGTCAAAATATTGTCGTGCTCCGATCGCCGATGTTACACATCCTCTAAATGCTGTTTTTTTTTATGGTTATGACATCACAGGCCTTAAAAGGGTTCGCCATCGTTTGAAATTTAACTGATATAATTTTTTCAAGGTTGAAAAATAATGTTCTAATTTCTAAACTCTGAACATTTATTACTTTTCTTTCATTACTTTTTGCATTTTGTATTTATTCAGAGTTTAAAATCTAAGCTTGTTTTTTTTTAAGGCGCATGTTTTAAACTTGATCACGGTTAAAATTTTCTTATAAGAGTTATTAGATATGTTAAGATACAGATAAATGTTCAGAAACTTATATAAAGACTAATGAGTGCAAATACTGGTAAGAAATTAATGATGATGTTAGTTATAAAATATTTTATTTATTGAAAGTAATATATATATATATATATAT
>PRKT01001655.1:0-34010 GCA_003671525.1 Saccostrea glomerata | reverse complement strand
CCTTCACTTAGGGCAGTTATATTAGTTTAAGAGTTGTTGTAATTTGTGCTTTATAAATAAAATTAATTTCATCACAACATGTATTGGTAACGATCCTCTAAAAACTAATGTCCAAATAACTGTATCTCACTTCCATTCTCAATGACCGTGTGGTGTAGGGCAGCGTTGTGAGAATTCCATCGGCATCGAAAGCAAGTTTTTAACTTGCCTAGATAGCCGAGCGGTCTAACGCGCTGTCCTGTACTGCTAGGAGACAGATTCCGTAGGTCGAGAGTTCAACCCCGGGCTGGGGCGGAAGTGAGTATCCTTGTAAAAGTGAATTTCTCTGTGCTTTCTATATATATATATATATATATATATATATATATATATATATATATATATATATATATATATATATATTTCTAATAAAACAATACACAAATGCAAAATTTAAACTTAATCGATAATTTCTATACATTCTTATAATATATATGAATGCGTGTTTGAAATTGATATTAAAGAAAATATATATAAAATCGTTATAACCTGGTGATAAAAACATATGGTGACATTGTTAAATTGTAAGTTATATGATAAAAATGTCAAGTATGGGTGTCATTGATTTTTGTGAGTTATAAATATAAGGAATTTAAGGACATTTTAAGTCAAGCACTGGGGCATTTCTTATTTTGAAAAAAATGCACTGCAAAATTTTTCAGCTTCTTTTCCTGATGATTTTATTAAGTTTCATTCCAGAACAAATTCAAATGGGTATGTATTATATATGATAATTGTATTGACAAATTTAAAGAAGAGATTAAAATATCATATCAACCAAACCGATGTATCAAACTGAATAAACAAGCCTTGATGACTTCAAATCCCACGCTTTCAAAATGTTTGCTCAAAGTGTATACGTTTCAAAGGGTTTTGTTTTTCAGGATTTTTTCATGGAAAAGTTTACAGCAATACTGATTTTTTTGTTTTGCTTTTTTTTTTTTAATAAAAAAAGATATGTAAATAATTTTTTATATAAATTATTATTATTTTAAGAAATGTGAACATCCTCTATAAAGATTTTCTTATGATCAAATATGTTTTAACTGCGTTATCCAAATGTGATTCTTTTCGGCAATTAATTAGTCAGTGAACCTATCAATTCGTCCTATTAGGATAATTTAAAAGATATTTTTAACAAAAAAGATATGTAGCAGTTTTTTTTTACAGATTTACAAAATTGCTTATTTTTTTTCCTTCAGATGTGGTTATAACCTGCGAAAAAGGATGGGTCTCTTATCAAAAGAGCTGTTATTATTTTTCAACGTCTACAGTTCTTTTTAAGGATGCCCTGGTATGGTCACGATTAACTTATTTTCCTCCTCATTAAATTTAATCTTGAAATTATTTTCATCCCTTTTAATAACGCATATCGAATACCCCTAATTAATTTATTTATTGTGGAAAATACTGGGTTATTTTTTTTTTCGTATAAATTTACGATTTAAAAAATCTTGCAACTTCAGATACTGTTTATGAATAAAAATATCAATGGAATATTTTCTTTTACTGACTTTAATCCAAAGTAATGAATGTTTAATTATAATGTCACCTTATTTACCTTTCTTTACTGCTTAACACAAGAAAATAATATTTTTTACATGTTGAAGTCGGCATGTTATCTGATGGGCGCAGAACTCCTGGAACTTCAGAATGCAATGGAAGAAAAATGGTTTGATAACCAGATCCGATTACGAGGTATATTTCTATAAATTAATATCTTAGACACTGATAAAATGCTGATTGATTGATTGATTGATTGATTGGTTGCATAACTGTTTAACGCCGAGTCGGCAATTTTTCAGCCTTGTTTCGGTGGCAATGGTACTTGGTTAATTATCAATAAATAAATAAGTATAGATATATTTATGTTTAGAATTGAATAAAAAAGAATTTAAACCTTGAGATTTATTAATAAACTAGCATTATATTTATTATAAGGAGTTCTGTACATGTTTTTGCTCACCTGAACCGGGTGAAGGGGATTCAAGTTTGTTCAATTGAAGGAAAACGGCCTCTTTCAATGGGAGATAATTAGGAATAAGTTTTAAAATAAAGGCACCTTTTAAAACCCAAATTCTCAAGAAACACTGGGCTAGGAAATTTGAAACTTATTCTTAAGCATCCTAAGGAAGTGTAAATTCAACTTTGTTTAAATCATGATCCTTATGAGTGGGCGAGGCCACAATTGATGATAACGCCTAACATAGGAACACATTGGATAATTCTATAAAACTCTACATCTCAAGAACAACAAATCTATGGTTGGTCATATTTTAATGGAAGATGAAACTATTGTTGAAGCATCTTCAAGTAGTGTAGATTCACATTTGTTCAAATCATGACCCCAGATGTGGGGTGTGGCTGCAATTGTGGATCAAGATTAACATAGAAACATATGTGAAATATCGTTAAAAATCTTTTCTGCAGGAAAAGCAAAAGCATGATTTATCATATTTATATGGAAGCATCCACACCTGGTGAAGATTAAAGTTTGTTCATGTGTTGACCCCTGGAGATAGGGTTGGGCCACAATAATTGTTAAAGTGTTACATAGGAATATCTAGGAGCTTTTTTAAACTCCTCTTTCCAAGAACAGCAGCTTTATATTGAAGCATTTATAGATATAGTAAATTCAAGTTTCTTCAAATTACGACTCCTGGGGATGGAATGGGCCACAATGGTGATCATTGTTTTACATAGACAAATCGGAAAATATCGTTAAAAGGGATCGGTATTATTTATATGGTGACATCCTTAGTTGATGCAGATTCAAGATTGTTCAAATCCTGACCACAAAGATAGGACGAGGCCACAATGGATGATAAAGAACAGAGGAGCAATTTGTTATTTTTATATGAAATCGTCATCATTTCAAGCCCCTGTTAACTTTTTAATACTGAAATGATATTTGCTTTTCTTCCAAACTTGTGTGCTCAGGTGAGAGATGTAACCTATGTCCCTCTTGTTTGTGTTAACATTCATAAACATTTTGCTATGAACATTGATTAAGGTTTAAATGTTATTTAAAGGCCATTCGTCTCAAATCTGGCTTGGTGCAAGTGATACACAACAGGAGGGAAAATTTATATCGGTCTCGAAGGCTGAGAGTCTTCATTACAGCCATTGGATAAGAGGACAGCCAGATAACTATGGAGGAAGAGAGCACTGTATGACCTTCTGGGTATCTCTGAAAGGAATGAACGATGCACCATGTGACAACAAGTATAATTATGTATGCAAAAAATGAAAATTAAAACAATTTGTTAATCATACCTGGTTTTTGTTTGTAATACCAATTCAAATAAGAATATCTTTCAAGGAATATTTAAGTTTAGTGTGATCCATTGGTGTGTAAATCAGAAAGACTTGCACGTAGGCATATTTTTCATGAATCGCTGAAACATGCCTACTTGAAAAGTCTATGTGATTAACACAACAATCATTCACACAAAACCTATAAAAACATTGAATTTCCTTAAACAAATCTAGGGAATATACTTAATGACTCTCGCCTCTCCGTTAGCCAGACAAAAAATGGACTTTCCTTGGTCTCAGCCAATTCTTCTTTCTAAGATTGTTATTTTTTTTTATTCTATCACGACATCATTCTTCATCGTGGATGTACTGATTAGTAAGATGCATAGGAATTGATAAAAGTATTGCAATTTCGAAACACAAAAAAGAACTGCGCACGCCCGATTCCCTCCAACATTTTACAACCATTGAATTCAATACTGATAACAATTTTGCCATAAAACTTTGTTTAATACAAAACACAGTTCAATGGATATTGATTATTTATTTTAATTCCAGGGCTGAATAGTAAAGTATTCTTAATTTCATCTCTTGAAATGGGGAGGGGGGATAAACAATTTTCATTGAACTCGGGCTATAAAACATCATCATATTCTGAAATAGTCTAAGTGTGAATAAATGTTACTTAAATATTTTCTTTTTGTTTGACGCATATAAAAGTAAGCATATATATTAGTAAAATGTAATGTTTTGGAGGTGATTAGAGCACTTGGGAATTTCTGAACAATAAGCATATTTGTCGTTTTTTTGTATATGAACAAACTCCCCTCCCCCCCTGAAACACAAAAAGCTTTTATATGAATTTGTGAAATGATAGTCCATATTAATCGTAAAAAGGAGTTATCTCTCGTTGTATTCCCAATAAAGTAATGTTTTATGAAAGTTCATATAACCATCAATATAAATATGAAAAAAATGATTTGAATATCATAACTTTCAATAAAGATGGGGGAACAATACTATTGTTCGCTGTTCTTTATTGTATAAAATAAATTTGTTACCCAAATATGTTTCTTCATGAAAAAGTTTTAAAGCATTATTAATCAGGATTTATCTATATTTTTATCACAATGTGATAACTATCTTCTTTGCAAGAAAAAGCAGTTAGGGAAAACATGAAAATACTAGTGAATATCAACAACGGTTTGATGGTAGCACTTCCATTTAAAGCTAATGATATGATGAAAAGCGCATAGTTTATAGTCATTTAATTCCATAAAAAAATGTCCTTGAGCTAAAGAAAATATTTTGAAAATTGATTTTAACTAATCAAAGAATTGCTGAAAAAAATTCAAACATTTTTTCGTCTATTCAAAATTTATATTTTAAAATATTTTTGAACCTAAATAATGGAACATATACTTAATACAAACTTTATTGAAAAGTTAACGGAATCAGACATTTATTGTGAATACGTGTGTGAAATCTGCACCTGCACAGAAAACATAAATCATGTAGGCAACGAGGCAGCAAAATTGGAAAAAGAATGCAACCCCCCTCCCCCCCCCAGAATATTCAGCTTTAAAGTGTAGCTCTAGAGGTTGTCGGGGTATTTTTTCAATCCTCTTAAGTGCAATTGTTTTAAAACACGTACAGATGCGTAGACGTGTATGAATAGCGGACATTTAAGGTAAGGTTTGCGTTAACAGGGAGATAACTCCTGCGAATCACCAAAGCGTTTGAAACAGGCAAATTTAAACCAGCGATGCTAAGCATCTCCGTAACGAATTTCCTCTGTCATACTTGATGTTTGTTGTCACTTAATGTTAGGACTAAAAACGAAGGACGTTTTCAGAAGAAAGTCTTATAACAAATCAAAGCATAGGAATCTTAGAAGCCTTTGAGATTAGCGTGATGCATGTGGATGAACCAATAAAGGAGGACTAGTTTATTTTTGATACGAAACGTGGCAAGTTGCACGGCAATTCCGATCAGAAATTCATTTACGCATTGTGCTGATGTGTGTTTCTCGCTTCACCACTACACTAAAATTTTAAGTGAGAATGGGAAAGAAAAAAGAAAAGACCTGAGAGTATCCTGTAAAGTATTATGCTATATGCAGATATGCAGTCCGAACCGGGAAGTAAAGTCACGGTGCATTTGACCATGTCCAATGATGATGTTGAGAGTTTGATTTGTGATAGTATTTTCATCATGTAATTATTTAACTATTCATTTTACTGAAAGTTTTGAATGATCTACTGACTAAAAACGATGAATAAACGGTACAAGGATGTCAGGATGTAACTAATATCCCAACATTGCCAAAAAATTAAAAAATGCATTTATTGATGATTCAAGAAATTATGAAAAATAAAATCCTTGCTGTTTAGGCCTCAGAACAGGTATACAATTGTTCAAGTTACCTTTTTAAATGAGGTTTGATTTTAATTATATCCCATTTTCTAATTAATAAATAAGAGATACAGATTGTGCATGACAAGAACATTAATTTTCTTGATCAAGCATTTGAATTTCACTAATTCAATCTGTAAATTTTACAATAAATTTCATATTGATTCTTCATTCATTATATTGGAAATTTATTCATTTCATTGATTGAATGAAACTCAGTGCAATTCCTTATGCTATTCAAAAAATGCAATTCTTTAAATGTTATTGTAAAAATGAACACATGTGATTTCAGATCATGGGTCATTAATTGGAATAGATAAGAACCAAAAAAAGTACTTCATTGTTTCCTAAAAAGATTTGTGCCATCAATCAAAGTAGAGGTCATCCCATATCAGTTCAAGAATATTGAAGAAATTTGGATGGATCAAGCTAAGATGTTGAACCAGACATGGCAAAATCAATGGAGATTTGGAGAAGAACTTCTGACTAATTGTTATACCCAATGCATATTTTTATATGTCTATAGATTATAGAAGAAAATTTAATGTTCAACAACATCCTTATCTAGTATATACATGCTGTTTTCCATATATTTAGAAAAGATGTGTATCATTATGTGATGATTGGAGTCATGCTCTGCTTGTCCATCTTTGAATTTGTTTTCAGTAAAATAAATGTATACTACATAGGTATTAATTGAAGGTTGCTTTTGTCTATACTTATGTGATATAATGAAATCTATTTCTATATGTATTTATTCGTTTTTATTTATTTTTTCATATCGTTTTGAGAAATAAAATCTTAAAATTTGATTAACCAAAAGTTCTATTGCGCACCTGGATTGAGTTGCCTGAGTAAAGTTTTATTCTATGATTTCATTGGCTCTTTCATTTGATTGGTTATTTCCTATTTTTTCATCCAATAATACATTTTCATTATAAGTATAAATTTACCGCGCTTTACCTTGTATATCAGAGCAGTATACGTTTTCCAGAAAGAAGTTATATTTTAAATCCAGTGTCCATCATACGCATCTTATGGTATGTAACTTGTATATTTGATTATCTGTTTCATTGCCATATAAAGATTTGATTTACGTTATTATTTTGATTGCAAACTTTTTACTTTATTGTATTTTTGCATTCAAAGTTGTAACTGAAATTACAATGAATCTGTAAGGTTTCAATTTGAATTGTTTACAGAACACATTTTTTCATAGAGTTCATTTTTCTTAAACGTATACTGTTAGGTAAATTATCTTATGTGTTATTTTCTCAATTTTTGTAATTTTGACTTATTATGTATTTTGTTTATTTTAGATCAATGCCTTTATTTCCTGAATAAATTATGAAAACATAACATCTGCCTTACTGCTCGGTTACATCATGGCGCTGCGAGAAACAACACCAAGGCATTGATTAGGGAACTTATATTCCACTGATGCGTGTGTATGGTGATTTCTACTCATCGACAGAGTGTTTGATTTACCTGGGTTTTGTATTGTGAACTGTTTTCATAGGAACGGTAAATGTTAATCGTGAGCTTTGAATCTGAATTCTGAAAATGAATAAAAGAGATCTTCAAAACCGTATCCATGAATTGGAACAAGAACTTTTAGAAGAAAAACTTTCCAAGCCAAAAGTTGTTGAAAAACATACATTTATTCCTGAAAGTCGCAAGATTAAAACATTTTCTGGTCGACCTAAAACTGAAAATGATTTGTCAATTGATGACTGGATTGACGATCTTGAAGTAGCGTTTGCAGCTCGTGAAAGGACCGATGCACAGAAAGTCGATCTTATATTTACGCATTTGGAAGGCCAGGCCAAGGACGAAGTGAAATACAGAGAAGATATTCGTCATGACCCCTATGCACTATTGGATTGTCTACGGGCAGCATTCGGAAATCCGGAAAGTGTTATTACGTTACAACAACGTTTCTTTGAGCGACACCAGAAAGAAAGTGAAAAAATTCGTGAATATTCTTATGTGCTTTTGGATCTATTTCAGAAAGTGATTAAGAAAGACAGCAGTGTTTTTCCAGAGAAAGAGCGCACCTTGTGTGAACGATTCGCTAACGGCTTGTGTGATCCATTCATACGCAAGGAAGCGAAACGACTCGTTAGAAGCAAATACGGACCCGTTGATTTCTACACACTTCGAGATGAAATTATTCTATTCAGTGAAGAAGAAACAACGCAACACCATTCAAACACGCAGTCAAAGCTTCCAGACAGTAAACCGGTCGAGAAGATCAGCGATCAGCCAAATTTAAATGTCCCAACACCGGAATCGTCTACAGCGGATCAGCTATTGAAAATCATCCAAGCACAACAAAAGCAGATCGACTCACTAACCAGCCTGATGAAAGATCGCGAAGGCAGTGAACATTCTACGGAACGCCGTTATAGTAACCGTCCGAAGTGCTACAAGTGTGGAAAGCTGGGCCATATTCAGAGATTTTGTCGTGTAAAAGTGAATGATTCGGAAAACAAGTAACATCTATTGACACGAGTCCGACAATAGATGACGGTCAACAGGACTCATTGTTTATGCAACGCTTTATAGGGAAGTGTCCTGTGATGGATATTACTGTGTTAAATGTGAAAATCCCCTGCTTAGTCGACACAGGTTCCATGGTTTCAACACTGACAGAAAGCTTTTACAAACAGTTTATTCAGCCATTAGGAACAACCATCATACAAGACAATCTAATTCGACTTAAAGCTGCGAATGGACTAACCATCCCATATGTAGGATATATAGAACTTGATATCCAGTACCTAGGAAAAACTATTCCTCAACGTGGTTTTCTTATAGTCAAAGACTCCGTAGATAGTGAAACGAGGAAGCGTAAAGAAGCTCTACCAGGTCTCATCGGTATGAATATTCTCAGTGTTTGCAAGGATATCTTATCTACTTGTAACATTCCAACAAGTGCACATTTACAGGAAGTTTTTATTGAAAGCAACGTGTTCGATCACAGGATTGTTAGTGGATTTGCACGAGTGAGCGGGTCAATTCCTATTCGTATACCAGCAAATACTGCCATTGTTATAGAGTGCACTGGACCGCATATTGACAGTGATGTTATTGTTAATCCTTTGATTAATGGATCACATCTACACAGGAATTTCCGAACTGTAGATACGTGTGCTACCATTAACAGTGGGAAATTGTGGGTTCGTGTAGCCAATATCGGAGATGAGGATATTTCAGTTAAACCACGTACAAGAATAGGAACTGTGTCTAGATGTGAAGTTGATACCAACAGATCAAATATCGGATTTAATAGAGTCGGCAGTGTTGAAGAAATATTTATTCAGAATTGTGACGTCTCAGAAGTTACGCCCCTTGATGATAAATTCACGTTACCTGAGGACATATACCATCTCGACTGTAGCAAAGAAGAAAAAGCGTTAATAACTTCACTTTTCCAGAAATATAGTGACATTTTCTCCAAGAATGATGACGACATCGGAAGTACAGATACTGTTCAACATCGCATTCGCCTCACTGATGATAAACCGGTTTCTCAACAGTACCGCCGTATACCACCATCTCAGTTTGAGGAAGTGAAACAGCACATTAGAAAGTTATTGGATAACGGTGTGATTAGGGAGAGTACCAGCCCTTTTGCTTCGCCTATTGTACTTGTTCGCAAGAAAGACAATACTCTACGACTTTGTGTGGATTATCGCAAGCTTAACGAGAAAACAATCAAAGACAAATTTCCGTTACCCAGAGTTGAAGAAACTTTTGATGTTTTACACGGTTCTGTTATGTTCTCTACAATGGATTTAACTTCCGGTTACAACCAAATAGCAGTATCAAAAGAGGATATAGAGAAAACAGCTTTCACAACACCCTTTGGACTTTATGAATTTATGCGCATGCCCTTCGGACTTACCAACGCGCCAGCTACGTTCCAGCGTTTAATGCAGCACTGTTTCCGGGAAGAAGTATTCAACATCATGTTAGTTTTCCTAGACGACATCATTGTTTATTCAAAGTCTTTAAGTGAACATATTGAACGTCTTGACAAAGTATTTTCTATTCTACGTCTACATGGTCTTAAACTGAAGATGCGGAAGTGTAAATTTTTCCAACCATCTGTGCAATATCTGGGACATATTGTGAGTAAAGACGGCATCAGTACTGATAGTGAGAAGATCAAATGCATTGTTGACTGGAAAACACCTGAAAATGTGAAAGAAGTGAAATCATTCTTGGGATTTGCAGGCTATTATCGCCGTTTTATCCGACATTTCTCACAGATTGCGGAACCATTACTTGAAATTGCCAAACTTAATATGAAACATCCAAAGACAAAATTTGGTGATAAGTGGACTAAAAGTTGTCAGGATTCGTTTGAACAGCTGAAAACACAGTTATCTAGTGCTCCTTTACTTGGATACGCCGACTTTACATTACCATTCATTGTTGAAACTGATGCAAGTGCACATGGACTAGGAGCCGTTATTTCTCAAGTGCAGAATGGACGTACTGTCGTTATTGCGTACGCCAGCAGAACTCTTCGACCTAATGAACGTTCCGCAAAGACCATGAGTAGCCTGAAGCTTGAACTTTTAGCACTTAAGTGGAGTGTGACGGAGAAATTCAGAGACTATCTACTAGGAAACAAGTTTGTGGTACTTACAGACAACAACCCGTTGAAATACCTTTCGTCGGCTAAACTTGGTGCTTATGAACAGAAATGGGCTTCACAACTAGCTGATTTTGATTTTGAGATAAAGTACCGACCGGGAAAACAGAATAGCAACGCAGACGCATTGTCAAGACTTCCCATGAAAAGTGTTGAAGTTCTCAGTGAATGCATACATGGATCTATTGTTCCTTTGGATATTAAAACTGCGCATTCCTCAGTGTTATTCATTGAATCAGCTACTGTCACTCATGCAGAAACATTTCCTGGATATTCAAGGGATGATATCAGTGAATTACAAAGAAAAGACGCAGTGATTTCAAAGTGTACGAATTTCCTGGAGACAAACACTGTTCCTAAACCAAGTTTTTCGAGGAAACAGAACAAGAAAGTGCAAGTTTTGTTAAGGCAATTAAAATTCTTGTGTATTTCTGATGGTGTTATTCTCAGGAAGATTAAAGATCCAAAATTAGGAGAGCTCACGCAGATTCTACTTCCGGAGTGTATGAGGGACTTAGTGTTAGAGTGTCTCCATGATCAGAATGGTCATCAAGGGATAGAAAGAACATTCAATATGATTCGACAGCGGTGTTATTGGCCAAAAATGTTTCTGGATATTAAAAACTACTGTAAAAAATGTGACCGTTGTGCAATATCCAAGATTCCACCACCCAAAGTGCATACTAGTATGGGACACCTTACAGCATCCGAACCACTGGAGTGTTTAGCGATAGATTTTTCTGTGTTGGAAAAAGCGCAAGGATTTGAGAATGTGTTAGTGATCACAGATGTTTTCTCAAAGTGGACTATAGCCGTTCCGACACGAGATCAGACAGCCCAAACGGTAGCCAGAGTGTTAGTGAATGAGTTTTTCTTTAAGTTTGGAGTTTGCAAACGTATACATTCAGACCAGGGAAAGTGTTTTGAAGCGGAGATTATTCAGCAACTGTGTACCCTTTACCGTATTAAAAAGACGAGAACGACAGCGTACCACCCTCAAGGAAACGGACAGTGCGAGCGCTTCAACAGAACGCTACATGATTTACTTCGATCTCTACCCCCAGCGAGGAAGCGGAAGTGGCCGGAATACATCAAGGAGCTCGTGTTTTCGTACAACGTGACACCTCATGCATCTACTGGATTTTCACCCTATTTCCTGATGTACGGACGCGACCCATACCTGCCGATAGATTTCCTATTAGGACGGAACACTAATCCTCCAACCGACGACATCAGTCTGGACCGGTGGATTGAACTTCATTCGGAAAAGTTACAATTCGCGTACAACAGAGCAAAGGCAGAGATTCAGCGTAACGAAGATGACCGGAAACAGAGACACGATGCAGGAAAAGCGAATGATGAGTTACAGATCGGTGAACGTGTATACGTAAGAAACAGAGGGATCAAAGGACGCGATAAGATTCAAGACAAGTGGAGACCAGAAGTGTTCCTCATTGTTGGAAAACCGTTTCCATCCGTTTACAGTGTGCGTTTGGAAAACGACGATTCTAAGACCAGAAACGTGAACAGACAGGAGTTGAAGCCAGTTCGTCAGTGATTGTGTTTGTGAATATGTGTGATAAAAAAAGTTATTTCTTGTTCTGTGAAATGGAGGAATTCATTGATTCATGTTTATATCTATATGTATTTATTATTATGTGAATTTGATATTATTATAATCTGAGGACAGATTAACAATTTTCCAGGGGAGTATGTGATATAATGAAATCTATTTCTATATGTATTTATTCGTTTTTATTTATTTTTTCATATCGTTTTGAGAAATAAAATCTTAAAATTTGATTAACCAAAAGTTCTATTGCGCACCTGGATTGAGTTGCCTGAGTAAAGTTTTATTCTATGATTTCATTGGCTCTTTCATTTGATTGGTTATTTCCTATTTTTTCATCCAATAATACATTTTCATTATAAGTATAAATTTACCGCGCTTTACCTTGTATATCAGAGCAGTAATACGTTTTCCAGAAAGAAGTATATTATAAATCCAGTGTCCATCATACGCATCTTATGGTATGTAATTTGTATATTTGATTATGTGTTTCATTGCCATATAAAGATTTGATTTACGTTATTATTTTGATTGCAAACGTTTTACTTTATTGTATTTTTGCATTCAAAGTTGTAACTGAATTATAATGAGTCTGTAAGGTTTCAATTTGAATTGTTTACAGTACACATTTTTTCATAGAGTTCATTTTTCTTAAACGTATACTGTAAGGTAAATTATCTTATGTGTTATTTTCTCAATTTTTGTAATTTTGACTTATTATGTACTTTGTTTATTTTAGATCAATGCCTTTATTTCCTGAATAAATTATGAAAACATAACATCTGCCTTACTGCTCGGTTACACTTACATGTAGCAAATTTCTTAAAAGGGTTTGTAATATTGCAAAGAAATTAATACATGAACAATTAAGATTAATATTTTTATTCATTAAATTTTGTTCTTACCAGGACCTAATATGCTGCAAATAAGTATTTCTGAAAACTGACGAGTTTTGTATATAAAGCTGCAATGAACATGTATAATATTATCTACTGTAACAGTTTAAAACATGACACTTGGCAATTGTAAGGTTGTTAATTTAGTAGGAATGATAAGACAAATTTAGTAATCTAATAAAATAATTTTTTTTCACTAATACATGTAGTTTATTTTAAAATTGTTTACATTTATAATATTTTAAATTTTTTTCATGTATTTTGATTTTAAAAAGCAGAAAATTTTACTATATTTTAACTATTATTTCATGGATATCAAGGAAATATATCTATCACTGAAGCATTGTTTCTTTTTACCTGTTCTTGACAAATATTCATCATAATGACAGTGTTATGTCATTTTGCAGAATTTACTTTTTCTCTGAAATCAGAAGTACTCTGTAAACTCATTAAAGTATGAATTAATGTCACTTAGAATTCATCTTTATTTTGTTCTGTCTGATATTTCAATTTAGATTCTAAGACTATCTAATCCAATGATTGAGCTAATGTCCATGAAGTGTAGAAAAAGGCCATCTTTAAAAAATGTTTGGTTGTCGGCCTCTCCAGACCGACTGACTAAAATGACCAGACTGAAAACTTTTTTTTCAATGCAGGGCAGTATTTTTTTCTTTTTATTCCTCTTATCCTCCTTGAAAAATGTTGTTGAAGATTTTCTCACCTACCGGCCCAATAATTTTACCCTGAGTCAAGAGAGGGCAAACAAACATTACTTTAAAGATAGCATTTCTACTCTTCAAAGTAAAGAAATAATTTAATTATAAAAACAGCAGCTTCGTGGATGCAACGCTTACAACATTTCACTCAAAAACTGGCATACATGTATAATGACAGTCACCAACCATAACTGAATAAAGATATTTTGCTACAAATATGTCTAGAAGTTACTACATGTTGGAAAAACTAATCAGCATGAGGTCAAATTCATAGGCTTTTAATTGGTTTAGTTGCAACATGTTCTGAAGTATGTTTATATACATATACATGTACTTCTAAAGGTGTTGCAGTATAATTCATGGACAATTTCATCAGAATATTCAGATGTAAAGATTGCCATAAATACTAGAGTTCTTCCATGGAATAAATTTTTAGACCATCATGTAGCACAGGAGGAGTTTTATTTTGAATATTTTTGGCCAATTTATGCCTAAGAACAATATCAAAAATAACATTTAGTCTTTAACATTCACCATGACAAGGTGATATCAATGTTGTCTTTAAAATTGTAGAAAAAGCCTGATTTTTATGTTCCGAATCCATAATAGAGCCCCCGTTTCCATGGAAATAATATTGGGGACATACATATTTTTTTAGTTCAAATTTATGAAAATGATCAAATAAATAACTTCATGGATTTAGATGGAATCGGTAGATATGTAAAACGTTGGTTTTTATATTTTTGTTGCCATGGCAACGGTTTCACTTTATCAAGAAAAATTGAAAAATCATCTTTTTTACCCAAATTTTCACATTTTTGATAAAGGAAAATTAAACGTTTAAATAATAGAAGCAAGAATTATACTAATTCCGGTCATTTTGATAATAAAAGTTTGATAATTTATAAAATAAATCAATTTTTTCAATGAAAATAATATTCGCGGTGAAATATGAAATACGTTAAATTTGGCGTCTTTTACTCAAAAAATGAGACGGGCAATATCTTTGAAAATCATATTAAATAATGGAGCTAATCTCCCTGAATAAATTGATATATAGCATGTGTGCATATTTAAAAAGATATGAGTTGAAGGGAGACGCAAACCTTACCTTGAAATATATTGATTAAACTTGCTCGAAGTCAATGTGCACTGATTGACCCTTTTTATCGATTATTATTCCAGGCATTTTTATACCTTATAATTGACAAACAAAAGAACGTAAAATGATATATTACCTTTTCCATTGAAATAATTAATTCAATGCTTATAAAGAACGTTAAAATGATTACGGAGAACTTGTTTTCGCTACTTTCGTTTTCAATGTTTTGAAATCACTAGGTGGGCGTGTTTACATAGCAGTAATTTTTCCTGATACATGTCACAACGTAGATATGTAAAGGAAGGTCTGTATGTTTCCAAAATATCATATCTACCGAACAAATGGAAGAAAGGAACAGACAAATATTGTCTTTTCGTTCAGGTATTTATTTTTTAAAACATTTTTTCTATTATTTCAGAAACATTTCTATTATTACTGACAAAAACTGCTCGCTATTTGTTTAATAGTTGGATCAGAAAATTCTTCCTTATAAAAAGGAAATCATTTCAATTTGATTTGTTGATATTATATTACATGGAATATCTGATTCATCTTCGGGCAATTTTTTAGTATTTTAAAGTACCAAAGAGGAGTATGTATTTGTTTATTTATTTGGCAAATAAACCAGTTGTCATTGAATTTTACGTTTGTAAACATACTGGGTATGCAATTTCTTATTCTGCTAAATCATGATTCTATTTTATCATTTTGACATAATATCATAACTAGATCTGCGTTAAATTTTTCGTAGGAGAATGAACTTGTATGTGTACACTGCTTCTGATAGTAAACCAAAGATTAAAGCTGATGTACAATTTTAAACACATTTATTGATTTTTAAGTAAACGTCCTCTCATCAATGGTATCCGCATACATGTGCATATTACTTTATAATAGTAAACATTCTACCTGGACTGTAATTTTATCTATCATTTTATATAAATGAACAATTTTATCAAATCTTCAATATCTTCTGCAGGTGTTTGAAGTATGCAAGATGACTTTAAAAAACAACAACAGGTGAGCCCGAATATTCTCTGTACTTTATATATAAACATGAAGTACACAAAGTGAAGATTTTTCTAGGATGAACACCCAAAAGTTTGTAACAACGGAGACAATCAATAAATTACGTCTTTGTGTTGTAATTGATGGACCATGTACAGAATTATTTCGATACATACTTCGACAATATATCTCAGAGGTCGATTTTCCAGATCGTTTAAAGGATAAAGAAGTCAAAAGTGTATTATATAAGGAATCAAAACTGAATAAAGATCAGAAGAAAATCCTTTACCCAGCTGGAGGACAATTTTCGGGGAGTTATGACGAACTAGATTTGTCTTTACTATACACCCTTATAAGAAATTTATCGGGAATACAGCCTCATAATAACAAATGGGGTAAACCCCACGACCCTTCTGATCGATCAATTTCTGCCAATATTGATCGAATCAGAGAAATCAGGAACAAGGTTGGGCATTCCTCTAAAATTACCCTTCAAGAAACGGAGTTCAATAAAATTTGGCAGGAACTGGAAATAATTGTCGGCGAACTTGAAAGAACAGTTTATGGTGGAGGAGGAAAGGCATTCACCGATGCTGTGACTCGCTTGAAAACAGAGAGTCTAGACCCAAATAAATCTAATAAGTACTCCAAAATTATCGCAAAGCTTTGGAACTCTATCGAGGAAAACACAGGTATATAACATACTAATTCCTCATCTCCCTGAAAACTACCTATTTCATGTTCTTTGGTATTTTTATGCTTCTATGGTGCAACATCCTTTGAAGTAATGTTTGCTATTAAAATAATTCTGAAGGCAATTTAATGATTATCAACGAGAATTATAGTTTTTTTTTTTTTTTTATTGTGACGTCAAGATAGGAAGACATAACACAATGCTTCATAACGTTTTTAAGCAACAATATTTTTAAAATGTAAGACATAAACATCAAACACAATGCATAAATTACAATAGAATACAGAAAAATAATCTTTTTTTGATTTGCGATTGAAATGCCAATTTATCAACTATAAATATCCAACTTACCTGCTCCGGATCATATTACATATTTACTATATATTTAAAGCAATATATGTTTCAATTTTTCTGTGTGTGTAGAAAATACATATACATGTAGTTCTTACAGTTATTCTAATGCCCAGTGACAACGTTTTGAGTGTGTTCTAGAATAGAGTATTTAATTTTGTAGTTTTCCGATGGATTTAATAAACAAATCACTATGAATTTAAATGAGGAGAGTTAAGGACAGACGAAATGTTCCTTTATAACATGTATATAATTTTTCTCCAAGATGTTGTCATTGAAGAATTACTACTTTAACATGTTTTCTCACATAAAATCAAGGTACCTTACCAGGTACATGTATGTGTGCGATATACCAGGGGTTGGCATTTCTTATATAATCCTTTAAGAAAAATATTAATTTGCCCAAATCACATTTTAAATTTCAAATTTTTAAAAACTTCTAGAAACTGGTTTAGAAATCAGAAAGAAATTAAAATTTGTATACTTTTCATAAATTATTTAGATGTACAAAACATATATTTGGGGAACGTATCGTCTGACATTAATACAACCCCTGACTTTTGAGAGGTGGCATCAGGTGCCTGGAAATAGCTAGCATTCCTTCTAAACAGATTTTAAAAACGCCGGGAGTCCTTTGTCTTTATCAAGTAGAAGCAACTTTCTGTCGTATATCTTAATAAATACAAAACACTAAGGTCTTTCAATCGGTATGAAACAAATGGCCGTATGAATAGAAAGGAACACGTGATTTGAACGATATATGAAATACTTTAGAACACATAGCATCACTATTGTTTTGCGCCTTAAATAAAAGCGTTTGATTACCCTATTTTGCTTGTCAAGGATTGTTTTTTTGTTGTTGATAAAGCCCCCAACACAAAATGAATGGTGCGCCTTCCACCACCACCCAACTTGAAAGTGCTTTGTACGGGCTTGTAAAAAGTCAGTCGAAATTCAACCTTATGATAAGTTCTTATGCCAATAAGTCAAGGTAGCGACACTATCGCAAAGAAGTGTATTCGACTATGCGTCTGTTATCTGAATGGCTGAATCTGAATAAAATATAACTGTCGAACGTATATTGATTAAAGTCCACTCAACTCTTTCCTGTATTTGATGGAAAAAATTTACTTTCTTGTGATACTTTTAAACATATTCTGACCCCTTACCTGTATTTAAAGGGAAGAATATAATTTCTTGTGTACAACATATTCTATCGTTATTGATTACCATGTTTATTGTAGAACTTTAGAAGCGTTCAATGAACACTCGGTACATTAAAAGTATGTGCAATATATACTTGTATTTGAAAAATACAAAATGAAATGTGCAAAATCTTCCAAACATCTATTTGGTAGGGAAAAATTCTCCCCCCAAAAAGAGGGATGAAACACATTGAAAAATCTTTAAATCTTTAAAAATCTACAATGTAACTTTGTGTTATGAATATTTACGCGTTCAAAGAACAAGTTTTAGAATATGTATTATCATTTTGACTATTATCTATGAAAATGACATATTTTTCTAGCCTGCCAATGCATTAAAATTAATTTGATACTGACATTTTTGTTTCCTTGCTCTACGTATGAACAATTTCTAAAACAAGCTAAATTATTGACAAGCAAGTTGATGAAACAAGAATATCAGCTGTCTCGTTTAAAGTCATCATTTCGTAAGTTCTATGGTCGATACAATGACCTTGTCAGCAAATACAATTTATCAATTAGTCAAATGTTGACTGACGTTTTTCATACCAATTGTTAGACCATCATTTATACACTGATGACTGATGACAAGGAGCACACGGCGGGTGTGACCGGTCGGCAAAGGAGTCTCACTCCTCCATGGCACCTGATCCCACCTCTGATGTTTCGGGTGTCCGTGTTTGCTCTGCTCTTATTTTGTATTGTTTAATGGAGTTTGAAATTGAATACTGTTCGTTATCTCCATATCCATAAATCTTCCACAAGAATGATCAAACTACATTATAAAATTATTCAAAAATAATTAAGGAGTGGGTTTATATAATTAATTTAGATATACACGTTTCCTTTAAAATTCAAGAACTGCAATTTCCCGAAGCATGTTTACCAATAGCTGGACGTTCAGGAGACGATTTTTAGTAGAAAACTTAATTTACTTCATCCTGAAGTTTAAAATTAATCATCGATCGTTTGTCATAAATTGGTTCATTTATAGGACTATTTCATACATAAACAGAGTCTACATCTTTAAAAAATGTCTTTATCCTGACATGTAAATTTACTTTTTGGTCTTATTTTGTACTTGACCCGATATTAAATTCTGTGTAAGATATTAAATATAAGCAGCTATTAAAATCTTGAAGTACACCCAGTTCTAATTTAATAATAGAACATGTAAAATATCTTTTGTATATTTATTACAACTCCTTTATTATTAATTTAATCTATTCTGTGTGATTTCAAATGGTTTGTTCCTTTATTCAGAACAACAAGACATTTTAGCAAATCGAATAAAGACAACAGAACTGAAACTTGAAAGTGAAACATCAGATTTAACATGTAAGCAAAACAAACAGGAAGAAAGGATTAACACACTCGGTAAGTGATTTAGAAGTATTTTTATCTTTCTTTATCAAAATGCCGTTATAAAACATTCTTTTCTGAAAATAATAGAATTAAAGGATTTTAGAGTTCCAGGATTTTACTCATTAACTTAATTTGTATGTCTTATCCATATACACAATTGTAGAGTTTCTGAATATGTTTTTCTTTAATTTCCTTTTCCAAGTAGTATAACATGCTTTTTGCACCATTTTTTTTTTCTTTTCACAGAGGAAAAAATAGAACATGGGATGACAATTGTAGCAGGTAAGAGTTGCGAAGAACAGTTTTTTTCTGAATCTGTTGACTTGTGAAAGAGATATTTATATTTCTTCACGTCAGATGTAAAATGCCTTGAATTACTAGTACTGTTGCTTTCCACCTCATAAATTCTGAAATACAACAAAGAACTAGAAATAAAATGCAGATTGATTTGTAAATTTTTGAAAATCGGTACAGTACGTACAGTACACAAAAGTAGTTCATGACGCAATAGAATTGGATACTTGCGCGATGTGATAGCATCTAAATAAAGTATTTAGTGTATATTATGAATCAATATTCAGCGCTTCGCAAAAAAAATTATTTTGAATGCAGATATATGTGCACATGTGGCATATACCTTTTTAGGTCAGCTTATTCTATTTGATCTATAATTCTAAATGTTAAAACTTTTAAGAAAGCTTGCAACATCAGCTAATAGGGTTTTTACATTCTTAATTTAAAACTATAAATGTTTCCAAATGAATCATATTTAATCTGACAAGATAGATATATTAAAAGAAGATTGCAAGGACTCGATATACTTCACAAAAAACACTTGATGCATTCATATGAATAAATGCAATAAAGAATATACATCATTTTTATTTTAGAAAGTACATGTGCTATTCTTAAAGAACACACGTCGTCCAAAGTGTATGTTAGAACCACTGCAGTTGATGCCAAAATCGATACGCTAAAGAGACACAGTATCGCAATATTGACAGGAAAACATGGTGTTGGGAAAAGTACAATTGCATATCAAGTCCTGCTAGAGCTAAGCAGGGAAATAGATACTAAAGAAGAAGGTGACCCTAGCAACAAAACGAAACGAAAACCATTGATTATAAACACGCCTGAACAATGGCTGAAGGCTGTCAATCCAAACAATTGTTTAATTGTCTATTTAGAAGATTTTCTCGGATCAACCAATCTTGATAATGGGGCTGTTGAGAGTTGGAAGAGACATTTGGATTCCATATATGCAACCGCAAAGAATGGCGATGTTTACGTCTTAATTGGATTGAGGGAGAATATTTTGATGGGAGCAAAGGAAAAACTGTTTAATCACAAGTTGTTTCAAGAAGAGTTTGAGATAAAAATTTCCACCTATCTCACTAGGGATGAGAAAAAGAAAATGTTTGAAGCATATGAAGGGAATTACTTCATCGGCATTAAACAAGTAAATGAGAGCAATGTTGATGCAGTAAAGAAGATAAGCATGTTGCAAATCACAGATAGAGAGAAGGAAAAAATTATAGACACTCATCCCTTTTATGGATTTCCTCTTGTATGCTATCAGTTCTTTTCAAGACCGGAATTCTTCGAATGCAAGTGCGATTTTTTTAGTCACCCTGATAAGAATTTATTTAATGCAATAGATGACAAACGCAAATCAGACAGTTTTACAGAAAAACTGTCATATGCAATTTTAGCGTATACATCCGTCAATGAAAAGATTAACCCGAATAAAATAACAGACAAATTGTTTGAAAAAATTTGTCTTGAAATAGATATTGCTGGTAAAGAAATAAAACGAAGTAAAATTGTAGATGCAGTAATGTCTCTTAAAGGTTCCTTTTTAGAAGAAAATGAAAATGGTGAGTACGTTTTTACACACGAAACTGTATTTGAGACAATACTTGTTTCTTTTGGCAACATTGCGCCGGAAATTGTTATCAGTACCTGCAGCAAGAGGAAACTGCGTGAGCTTGTACGAACTCTAGAAAATAAGTGCAAGGATGGCGAGATTGTCTTAAAAATTTTGGAAGATAATTACGAAGTTTTAGCTAAGCGGTTATTGTGTTACGAACAGGATGGTGAAAAAATAAATCCTTGGGATCTAGCTGAAGAAATATTGTGGCATCCTGCCACCGAAGACCCTGCTTTTGTTTCCGTTCTTTTAAACCTTGTAGAGCGTGATAATCAAGGTGACATTCTTAGAAATATTTGGTGTGCAATCGCAGGATCACATTCATCTGTAATTTTGGAGAAAATGCTAGAGTTATATGGACCTCATGTTATCTTATGTACAAATAAAGAATTTGAAGCAAATCAGGATGAATGTAAATTGCCTGTCGCAACAAAAGGTCATCAGGAAAGAGTCAAAATAAATCCATTGAGTAAAACCTTACAACAAACAACAGGGCCTCAACAATCACAATCATTCGTTATTTCTCGTGAGGCATTGAAAATATTCTTACGTCAATGTATTAATAACTTTGCAGGAAGGGAAAAAACATTAAGTTGTGTACTGTACATTCAACAATACAAATCCTTGACTTCATTGTTAAGCGACGAATTTCATTACTCTCCTCGTGGAATGACTCTCCTGCACTGTTGCATACTTCTCGGGTGGGAAGATGTGGTGGACAAAATTTTGGAAACTCATGAACCCACAACTTCGCAAAATGAATGGACCTGTGCACACTTTGCATCTTACATTGGCAATTTCTCTTTGTTGAAAAAGTTTTTGGGTCTTTATAAGGGCACAGAGGCTAGGACAGAAGAAAATTACTCATTGCTACAGACAGCATTTATTGGAATACGGTATGGTCCTGGGGAGACAAATTGGCCGCTTTATTCTGTTACTGAACATAAAAGCTTTCAAATGACTTTATGTTTCCCATCAAAAGATCAATCTAAAGAAGTTTTTGAATATCTTTTTAACCTTGAACTTGCTCCTCCTAAAATTGATCTTGGAATGATTGTCGATGATTTTAACAACAACATTGTTAATTATCTTGTCCTTCAAGATTATGCTGAAATTTTACAGCTTTTATGTCGTCGAAATGAAGAAATTGCTTTTCATCGCAATGAAAGTAATCTACCAACAGCCTTGCACTGGTCTGTATTTCTTGGGAGACCTAGAATAACTCAAGATTTGTGGACAAATGAGGTACGCCCTGGCGACTATGATCTCCCTTTGGAAGAAATTCTTGCACTGGGTGAACGCTTTCAAAATCAGACGATTGAGTTCTCAAGACTTTATGGTAAAGACAGAAATAAATGGTGTTGGAACGACGGAAAAACTGAAATACCTGATATTCCGATGAAGCTTATGCCAAGTATTGATGTCGTTTTCGGAAGTGTTGATGACTTCATAATGATAAGAAGCTTTCTCCAAAGCCAAAGCGTGCTGAGCAGTAAATAATTAAAATTGTTCGTTTTAAAGTATTTTTACTACAAAAGCTGGGATCAAAATTTACTATAAAAATTCATCTTTACTAACATTGTATACACTAGACTATTTGTCAGATGGTATCCTAATTGTATAAAATACTTTACGCAGGGATATTTATGGAAAACATTTTTATTCCTAATTTATCATTAAACAAATCGACATCAAACTTCATAAATTTGTGTGCATCAAGTCAGTTATTTGAGGCATATCATAAATTCGTACGAAACTCCATACTATAACAAATTTGCATAAAAGCTTGTTGCTTACCTTTGTGATCAAAATATAATTATATCTGAGTAGATGAATTGAATGTAGATTTTTTTTAAGTATATAAAATATGTATTTATGAATGTATGGTCAGGAATTCAAGCCTTAATGCTATTTTATCTTATATCCTAAAATCATACATGTATTACTTGAATGGGGTTTGTTTGAGTATAAAAGATCATTAAATTAAATAAAGCTCTTTTTCCAAGCAACACTGGATAAAGTTACCGGCAAGATAATGTTCTGTTCAAATACTATCCGATGCAGGGAATTATTCATACTTTAAATGAACATTAGTACTAGACAATGAAAAAAAACCTTCAATAGTCACGAGTTAAAAAAAAAAATAAAAATTAGTACCGCTTGGTTATAACAGATTAATATTTGCCTATCTTTAATATTAAAACAAAAAATTACAATTAAATTAAAATGTTGACTAATACATTGTTTTTCTCTTTTTTGGGGGGGGGGGACTAAGGTGTTTCCATCAATTGAAGTCAATTTGTTTTCCACTCAGTCTGCCAAGGGAATGCTTCGTCTAGTTGATAAATACACAGAGCTCAAGTCGGACTAGCAAATAGAAGATGCCCCCCCCCCCGACATGATTTAAGTATTTTGTTCATAAACGTAAAACTTTATTTATTATCATTTATATTTATTTTTTGCACACATAATTCCACTTCTGATGCATGATTCATCGCTCATTCCTCTGGAAGTAACCCTGTAGCTAGCACAGTCCACTTCGCTTCCTTAGACATTCGGTTCCTTCGTTGACCAATGTTTAAATGAAGTTCCATAGCTTTTGAAACAGATATGAACGTTCCCTCTTCTTGAACATCACTTGGACCAAGCTATATTGAAGCTGAAATACCCTTTTTTGAAGATATTAAAACAATACTGGAATACATGTTATAACGTCTAGACCTACCTATGAATTCTATATTATTGAAAATCAGCATGACGTTTTTCTTTTGACTAGTTAAAATACTCATATTTTTACATCAAACAAATTTAATACATTTTACCTCGTAGTCAGACCTGGAGATGAATCCATTTTTCTTCCATTGCATTTTGAAGTTCTAACATTTCTGCTCTCACCAGATAACATGCTAACTATATATTGTAAAATATATACCCCGGTATATCTTTTTGATCAGAGAAAGAAGACAATATAACTATTTTTAAGGGGGCTGACTATAGTTTTATTGTGTGAGAACTACAATAGCAAAACTCTTCATTTTTATACCATATATAACTTACATTAACTTTAGTGTACATGCAAAGTTTGGGGAAAATCTACCGTCTAGGTATTTTTGAGGGACCGTCTCAAAATACAGGTACATTTACTTTAGGATTATATAGGAAAATGCCAATTTTTAGCACTTTAAAGCAAATTTTACAAATATTACAATAGAAATTTTGTTCAAATTATAATATTTGATGAGTAATACTATATTATACAATATATGTAAGAAACACAAAATTCTACCGTCTTGTTACCAGAGGGGACATCTAAAAATGCCAAAAATTAGCAAATTTTACTATATTTATAGAGTATTACAAAATATGACGTACACAATGGATTCACATGAAAACATGATAAAAATATTGGAGATATTCTCAAATTTCTATGTTTTAAATTTCAAGAATGTATGTTTATTACTTTTTCATTAATAATATTTTTATTACCCTTTTCTTTAAGAGCTATAGATTATCATAACACCAAAAACACACTGCAACGACGTCAACCTACCTATCAATTGCAAAATCGGTTTAAAAATCAGTTATATCAAATTGTAATTACATCTTTAAACCTATAATTTCTTAATTTTTTTAAATTTTCATAATTAAGCAAAAAAAGTTGCACTAAAACAATAAATACGCTTCATTTTACTATGATGCGCGAAATATTGCGCAATGAAAGCTATAGTCGGTCTCCTTAAGTCTTGTCAGAAAATAAATGTCACTGATAGACAGTTATATTTAGCTACGATAAAAGTAGAAGCGTGGAAAAGTATAGAAGAAAATTTCATTTAGACTTGTTTTATGAGAAGTGTTTGGTTTATGACCATAAGACAATGGATGGGTTGTTAGGTCAGAAATAAAAAGACAGTTTCATGTTATTTCTTACCTTATAATTATATATACTTCTCTAAATAGTCTTCATGGTTCCTTATTCCACCTTGTTTTGGAGATTTGTAATTGCTCTTCTTTTGATTGTGGGGCTCCGGGTTAGAATAGGTCCTCAGTACCCCCTTCTTGTAAAAGGCGACTAAATGGGGCAGTCCTTCGGATGAGACCGTATAAACCGAGGCCCTGTGTCACAGCAGGTGTGGCACGATAAAGATCCCTCACTGCTCAAAGGCCATAAGTGCCGAGCATAGGCCTAAATTTGCAGCCCTTCACCGGCAATGGTGACGTCTCCATATCAGTGAAATATGCTGGAGAGGGACGTTAAACAGTTAACAATAATAAACAATCTTTTGATTCAAAGTTCACCTTTTCTGATCATATTATATGTAGTCCATCCGCCTTACTGTCTTTCAATTTTTCATATTTTTAACTATTGATCAAAAACCATTTACGGGTAAATGGAATTAAAGTTTATTCAAATTAAGGGCCACGCCATAATTCAAAGCGAGATCATTTACGAGAAAAAGATTTGTCATTTCTGACATAAATCTATTTCTAAAAAAAACCAGTGTACCAGGAAAGATGAAACTTATAGTTAGTGTAAGTTCAAATTTGCTTACATCATGACCTGCAAGGGTACCGGTAGGTTTGAGCCACAAGGAACGATAAAATTTAAAATATAGAAAAATATAGTAAAACATTTTTAAAAAATTAAAGCTTTCTTTCAAATTATGTCACCCGTTTGAAAATAAAGCTTAAATTTTAATCTTCATTCCAAAAATTAAGCAAAAAATAGGTTTTCATTTTCTTTTCATGACCGTATTGACTGGTCTCTGTTATTATTTTGATTAGTGTATAATTATAAGAAATTATTATTTCAGCTGTATAGTAATTTTTGTATGTAAAACACCATGATATATGCCCACGACACTTTTAAATGATCGTCAAACAAATTTTCTTCTCCCCATATGTGCTTATTTCACAGCGTGTGGTTCTTATGACACGTCTTTTCTTTGGGTTCCAACATATTTAGCCTTGACTCAATTTAGCAAGAAACCTCGATCATTACTTTTCAACAGTTGGTTCTAGGTCTTTCTTATCATATAAATTCGTTCTGCTAAATTGTAAAACCTCACGATGGATATACATAATATCCCTTTGGTCGAAAACTTTCAATGGACCCATTTTTGACATTACTTTTTGAATAATAATTGCTTGGGTCCTCATATTTTACGTCTTATGCAAGGATGTACATTTCATTTTTTTTCAGTAGAGTCAAATTATATTAGAAAAATAATTACCAGAATGAATAAGTTTTCTATGAGATCGAGCGCTTATGTCCAATTTTAAAACAGGACAAACTGCTGGTCAGCATGTCCAGATATTTGCTTAACAAAGTCTGTTCAGAACTGTTTCAGTTGAAATAAGTCTACCCCTTGCTCTCTGAAGCTCTGAATTGCACTTTTAAATACTTTGGAGGCATTGTCTCTTTACAACATTGACCAAAAAATGGTCCCCATGGACGGTCGTTCATCTTTAACGTCCCAACGTAAGCTTTCATTGACATGGTGTCAAAAAAGGTTAATTACGCCTTAGGAAACATGAAATCTTATGCAGTGTGACGTGGTTTTGCAGGGTTTTTTTTCACTTTCTGTTTGAACGCCACCTACTTTCTTGAGCAATATGCTAATCAAGTAGGTGTTATTCCTATATAGAGTTGTGAGAATGACATGTTTTTCTTTAAATTTTTAAGGTTTGGAATTTTTTTTCTTGCAATAAACATTTATTTAGCTCTATTAGTAAATAATTTTGACAAGAGCATTGCAAGTAAAAGCAATTAATAAAAATATACCGAAAAAGAAAAAAAAGAATTTCTCGGGTTAAAATATTTTTTAAAAAAAGGCGATATATATACAATTGTATTAAAGATTGTATACTACATGTTTTATTCTCCTGAGTAATCTTCACTTTAACTATTCTTATGAAGCAATATCTTTTTCTCACTTGACAGCAATTTTGTGAGGAGTACCGGTACATAATCAATAAATCTTTGGTTCAAGAATAATTTTATTTTTTGCAGACATAATTAAACTTGAGATTGCATGATGAATCATTCATCCCTCTATGTGGAATCCAGTATGTGGCACAATGTTCTCGTCCTCCAGAATTATTTGGCTGCCCCCTTATCCAGTGGATGTAATGTAGTCTCTCACCATTTGAAACAGTAACAAACTTTCCTTCTTGCTGGATATCACTTGCACCGAGCCAGACCTGGTCTTGATAACCTAATAATGACAATTATTCGTCACTTAATGTTACAACTAAAAGTTTATTTTTACTCTAACGTAGTCTTGACTTCAACATTTATAGTAAACATTATTAAATTGAAAACATTTGTCCATTAAATTTTGACAAACAATGCTCATATAATTAAAATTCATTTTATTTATAAACATTTAAAAACAATAATTATTCATTTCATTCATCATTAAAAATTCTAGTTCATGTAAATTTTAAACAACATTACATGTACATTAATCATCCGATTAAACATCTCGCATGTCATTCATTGTTTTCGCACAATCATATCAGAACCTTATATCGTCTTTTACCATTGCATCTTTAAATGTAGCTCTGGTTGTTGAATAAAAATAACAACTTCTTTTGTAAGGCACCCATCCATTATAGCAGATAGTTCTTATGTGATCTAAAAAAAGTAAAACCTATTTATCATTTAGTGCAAAATATTGTAAATTCTTATGTCATTGATCATTGTTATATAACTTGTTTCTTATATTTCAATAATTTGAATTGTATCTTGCCCTGTATTTACCTTAAAGTAACGCTTTTGGCATAAATATGCAAATATTAAATGTAAAATTTTACTTTATCTCTCTTTCAAAAATTATTAGCAATTATCAGCAATGTTAAGATATTGGAGAACGTTTTCGAACATCCGGACCAAGTTCATAAGGGTAAAAATAAAAGATGATTGTCCTTCTGACATTCAAATGATGTTTTCAATGTTACAGGCAATACACAAGTCATATTGAATGCTTTGCCTTTCCCTTCCGAAAGTTTTTTTTTTGTTGTTTAAACATAAGGGTATCAGATCAAGAATCAGGGTATCAATCTTGTCACATATAATGTACTTGTGAAATGAGACTACTTGTTTCTTATTCAATATTATGATCAAAATTAATGTTTTTGTAGTAGTCAGACTGACAGAAAAACAATTCGTCAGACAAATGAGAAACTCTTCTAACTTCCGAGAAAATCTTCTATTTTTTGTTGAAATTCTGATTCAATTCTTGTAGGCTGTATTTCATTTTTTTTTTCAAACTTCCAATTTCTACTTTCATATTGAATTAAATCTATATTGGTTAGAACATTGTTGAAATATACATTATCCAGGAAACCTTGGAAAATAATTCAAAATACACATTGTATTCATGGAGACATTAAAAATGAGACTCAAACTTTTAATTTATATCCTACAAAAATAAAAATTAGAAAAATCAACATCTACATTTATATTTGTACTAATTCGAATTTCTAGTTTTATTCTTAAAAACCATGGACATTTAATAACGTTTATCAAACAAGATTGTAATGAAATAAATGAAAATAATGTTGAGGTACGAGTTTTGTCCTAAAAGTTGTAAATACATTTAACAATTTATTTTTTCCATTCTTAAATGATTTTCTCTTTTTGGTAAAAAGAAGCAATAAGTGATAACAAATTTATAAGAATAGAAGAACACATTCAATGTCAAACTGGTGTAAAAATAAAGTAAATGTAATTGTGTACATCGATTCACTGTACTCTGAGGCGCAATAAGAATTCACCGCTGCCTTCTAATCCTTGATCTGATTCAAATTTAAAGCCTAGCAAGGCCTTTTCAAAAGAAAAAGAGTACATCGAGTTTTTACATCGTCCTAAATTCATAACACTTCACTCTTCCTCTTAAACTAATAAAAACATTCCTAACATTGACAATGTTTTGAGTAAGATGTACATTTTATATATTCTACTTGATCAGATGTCAGTTTTCTGTCTTCAGCTATTTTAAAATATAAGAATAATTATAATTTAACTTTCAATTTTTAGATTTTATTGTACTGATAAGAAATGATGACTTGAATTGTCAATATGCTTATTTAAAGGTATTTTCGTAATAAATTTCCTGTAATGATCATTTCTTCCTCTAACCCATCATTACATGTATTCTAATATATACATACCCATGCGAATTTGACCAGATATAAAGCTGAAAATCACCAAGAAAAGTAAATACTCAGTTGTAAAATGCATTTTCTTGAAAGAATATCTCGCTCCTTCTTCCTGAAAATGTAAATATGGTTCATGTTTTTATAATAAAATATAAAATCAATACCTCCCAAAAGTAGACCATCGAATCATATCAGTTACTATTTAATATTGTAGTCACCATCTGTTGTTTAGTTTGCATGCTATATGAAGTTCTTGACATGCAGATTTCTTTTCACTATTAAAATTGAATACCATTGAATTACAGAAAAAATCATGACGTTGGAATGTTACTTTGTTAAATTCATATTGCTACAAAGGAAAAATCATATTTTTCTTATAAAATAACGTGAATGTCATTAAATATTTAATGCGTTATAAATACCAGAACAAATGTTTAAGTTTCAAAAAATTGAATTTATATTTGGTTTAACAACTGCAATGAATAATTAAATCCAATTTATTTGAAATGCTCAAGAAAACAGAATATGAAAACAAAAGTAAGTTTCACATTGTTTAAACTATGAATTTATTGGATAGAAATTGTCAATACGTCTCGAATGCTATTAAAGAAAAGAGAAAAAAAGAAACACTAAGATGACCTTCGAAATTTCAACTGAAAGTTAGAGATCGCCAATCAATTGTTTTAATTCTTGTTTATTTTGAATGGCTCAAATCAATTGAATTGAAAACACATGACATTGTATAAAATGCTGTCATTCCCAAACTATTGATTAAAGTTAGTACACTGTATATGTGCACTTTTTGACCTGCTTATCAGTTTTTATAGTAATCATATCATTTCATACATTTTAGATTGTAAACAGATGAATTAAAAGTAATCTTTCTTATTTTTCACTAAGATGTTCTATTCTTCTTAAGAATGATATAATGTTCAAAGAGTACTATGTTACATGTACATGTAGCAACTTTCCATTTCAATATCTTCATATCACAAGGTGGGTATGTTCATGTAACTGTTTTATAAATACAGTGTATCACCAAATAGAAGCCAAAATTGATATCTACTTGTCTCCAATTTGTAAATGTACCTTGAAGTATATATTGTTAACAGATGGAAAACTAGAGTAAGCAAGTGCTTATTGCGCTTTTGCGACGTGCGCTGTTTTTACAGCCGACGACAAACTTTTACACTTGGACAATGTATTTAAACTCTTTTGCAATACAAAATATTAAGCTCAACTTTTAATTAAACGAAAATAATGGGCTATTTCGAGGCACATATAATTGCCTATAAAGGAAATTACAACCACCACATCTAAACGACAGCCTAGTGCTAGTGCCCCCGACACCTTTGACCTCTAGTAAGGTATTCCTAATTATTATAAATTCTGTGCCTCCGATCATTACACAAGTATAAATATCAAAGTTAATCATTGATTGTAAAAGTCCTCGATTCGTTCAGCGAAACTGTAGATAGGCCTATGACTATTTATATTTATTGCAAAATATTCCTTCTAAACTGTAACTAGTCACGGTAGCATAGTGGTATAGCGTTCGCGAGGCTTGGGTTCGATTGCCGTTCGCTGTGCCGCGTCAAACATAATACATAAACATAGGTATTAATTAATATTGACTGTTCCTTCACCAAGCGCTCGGCAATAGAAGTGAGAGTCACGCAATTGACCTTAAACCGTAGTCCCGTTTCGCGGTAGGCGTTGGCACGTTTAAGGACCCTCAATGCTTAATGGTCATGATTGCCGAGTATAGCTCTAAATTTGAAGCCATTCACTGTCACACAGTAAGGTCTGCACACAGTAAGTGTTTTATTAAGGTAAATATTGATTTGAATCATGCTAACTTTAAGAATATAACACCGTTCAAGAAAGTATTTAATGATATTTTTTTCATTTTTTTTTTTACATCTTAATATTTAATGCGCATTTGAAATGATTTTTTTTCTAAGACAAGTTTGGTTTGGCTTGAAAAAGAAAATAACATATCAAATCAACGATTGACAATGGTTTGAAATGGTGTGTGATTCTCTTCAAGAAGGGACTTTCCTATTCTTAGCAATTAAACTTTTTTTCCGTGTTGCATGATTGAATGATGAAAAGTCAAGAAAGCATTCTGTTGTTAAACATTTTCCATTTATGAAACAAATGTTCTTTTTGTCTTTAATTCAAAAGATTTCTGTTAAACTTTATCATTGTAAATATTGTATTGTTGGTTACAGTGTTTATTTTTCTACGTACATACGCAGCTAGGATAAGGCTGTACGCAAAATATCAAACTGTTCATACTGTAGTTATTTCTCTGAACTACCTAGATATTACGTCATAATAGAATATGACGTAAAGTCACTGCAAACTTGAGCTGACATGACGGAGAAAGTGTCACAATTTTTACATGGTATGTAGATTCGTTTTCAGGATTTGCTTTTTGATTCAAGTGTAAGGATTGTTTTTAAGCTCTAGTGTTCTGTAAAGATGTTGAACATTTGAAATTAAAATATCCTTATTCCTTTTGCTTGTTCAATGTGCACATATTTAAACCATAGTAAATGAATTATGTGCGAAACGCTCCCCTTACACGTCCGTAGACAGAGTTAGAATTTTTTAATTCTGTTTATATTGGACTGACAGAAGTGATAAACAAGGACGATTTGAAGATTTTCTTTGTGAATCTACAAGAGAAGTATTATAACTGAATTTTGCCGGGGGATTGTGTAGTTTATCCATTTTTGTATAAATCGCAATAGAGAATGGAAAATAACCCTTCTTATGTTGGTAAGTTTAATTTCTCGTAAAATATTTTTTAAACGAGTAAAAATTAAACTTGCCCCAATACTTTTTATGTACCCAAGATCACGATGAATTGATCAATGAAACAAACTTTGCACAATTCTTTGTTTTGCACTTGTGCCGAAGCGATTTTGTTCAACAATTAGGAATATCATAAATCTACGTCAAACAATCATGTGACATCATATCTTTTTCTCATTTTGATATTTTACTTGAAAAAGATGCTATGGTAATCTATATACCTAGCTCTGTGATAAACGTGATGACTAACTTTTCTATCGTCAACTTCCCTCACTTAGAAAGCAATACACTTTCATCACCTGCATACGGAGTTTATATATCTCACCTGACTGGATACACAAGAGCATGCTCTACGCATAAACAATTCTTAAAAAACGAAGTAAATTATTGTCAAACATCTTGATGTAACAAGAATATCAGCAGTCACGTTTGAAGTCATCAATCTTACGTTCTCTGGTCGATACAATGACCTTGTCGGCAATTAAAATTTATCAATACTTCAAATGCTGACTGACGTTGTTCGTCCTAATTGTTAGTTCATTATTTTACACTTACATGACGATGATATTTTCCGCTATTTCTCAATCATGACAAGGAACACACAGCAGGTGTGACCGGTCGGCAGGGAATTCACACTCCTCCGTGGCACATGATCCCACGTCTGATTGTTGTAGTTCCCTGTTTGCTATGCTCATTTTTCTATTATTTTCTGGACCATTGAGCTTGAATACTGTTTGCTATCTCTTTGAAGTCGCGGACAAAATTGGGACGGATTTTGTAACGTCAAAATATCTATTTCTGACGTTATTATCTACGTCGTTTAAGCGTAAACACGTCAAAATTTTAAGGCATAACAAATTAGACTAGACATCCAATTCCTGCTCCTGTTTTCTTAAAAATGTATAATTCTTTAAGGATTCTTCAAATACAAAATTTTATTTATTTGCACATTTTAAAAATAAGATTTTTTTCTGTTGCAACTTTTTCCATTTAAAAAAAAATACAGCTCAAATTTATGATATACGTCCCGTTAAATACCATAATACGTATAGAGCATTTATGTCGTGGTAGCCAAACCGACTAGACATCAAAATCGCTCTATCAATATCTGCTATGTTTTCGTATATTTTTTAAAGATTGATTGATTGATTGATTGATTGTATACTGTTTAACGTCCCTCTCAAGAATATTTCACTGATATGGAGACGTCACCATTGCCGGTGAAGGGCTGCAAATTTAGGCCTATGCTCGGCACTTACGGCCTTTCAGCAGGGAGGGATATTTATCGTGCCACACCTGCTGTGACACGGGGCCCCGGTAAATACGGTCTCATCCGAAGGACTGCCCCATTTAGTCGCCTTTTACGAAAAGCAAGGGGTACTGAGGACCTATTCTAACCCGGATCCCAAAGGGGCAACTGTTTAAAGATACATTTGACTACTTCTTGATTTGCACATTTCATTAGTCACTTCAGTTTTACGACAAGAACATGTTATATAGTAATAAATCTTTACTAAACATCCCATCTTTTCTCAAAATCACGGCATATTACAGAATGCTTCCAATTTTACGAACAGTCGAAATCGGTTAGTATATTGAAAATTTATTAATGAATTTTGTGTGACATCATTCCGGGACGTTATAGAAGATTGGTACAAATTTGCAGAAAAATTCATGTAGCCAAAACTTTAAAATGAACAAAATTTCTAACGCCCGTGGTTTATAATGTTACAAGTTACGCAATTTGAAACCCCAATACTATGCGCGACGTCTTTACATTTCAGTGTAATATTGAAAAAAAGCAATTAC
>PRKT01001654.1:13434-55829 GCA_003671525.1 Saccostrea glomerata | reverse complement strand
CCCCCCCCCCTCCCTTAATCCGCCAGTGAATTGATTTGGTATATGGCAGCTTTCGAGAAGTTTCTGCTTAAAGTTTGCACATTTTGAAAAATTCATCAAAAACGTTTAACACTAATTTAAATAATATTATTTCTTGATGATCTATATGAGAAAATAGATATTAAAAGTTACAAATTATGGACCAAAAATGTGTAAACCCCCCCCCCCCCCCCGCATTGATCAAACCTAATTTACATCATTAATTAAATTCTGTTGTTTAATATCAGACTAGTAATGAATTAAGCATATGAAATACCTATAAGAAGCTCAAGGGTCACATGGTCACCCAAGCATATTATGCTCGATTAGATGAATACATGCATTATATAAATTATTGAGTTATATTGACTTTTTTCCTTGGTTAAGCCCAATTTGAAGGAGTGTGCATTTAGAGGCAAACACCTTAGTGTGGGTATTACTGTCTCATGACAGCATCTAGTTCATAAATATTTCCTCTGCATATTTAACTTTTTGTTTCAGAGTAAGCATTTCCTTCGCTCTTCTTTGAAAATCAGTTGTTTATGACGTAAAATCATAGCACGTGACAAACGTTTGACAACAAAACAAAATGATACACGACTACTAGGCACACATAACTATAGGCCTGGGACTTCCGACCATAATTGTTTCAATTTATAAGCACATTGGGTCTTTACATTCTTTTACGGAGTAATCAATTCAAATTGTCATAATAAAAATTGAAACAAAAATATTTTGCTTTATTGCATTCTGTTTGATATTTAGAATCCAATGTATCGTATCAATTAAATGACACTTTGCAGTCGATAATGAATTATACTTTTTCAAAAATCGCCAGAATAGACTCATGTAAATTACGCACGAACACAGTCACAAGCATATTCCCGTGCATCACTAGTAAACCCTGTAGATTTTTTTTCAGTTTTTATTCTGTTAGGCAATCTAATGACAAATCCATTAAGCTTTATTATTTTTTTTCGACATTCCTACAACAGATGGCTGATACCATGTGGCACAAAAAAGTCCATACAGTCTCATGGTTAGGAACAATGTGTATCTTAGTTGTCCATTATGATACCATTAAAGTTTAACTAAAGATCAACAATATGTTTGCGAAATTAAGACTTTGCAAAAAATATTAAAAAAAACATTTTTAAAGTCAACAACTTGTGCTTACCTGTATTATTAGACATTTGGCGTCTACGATAAAGGAGATATAAAACGACAAGAACAACAACCAGGACTACGATGAATGTTGATAACACTACCGCAATAATTGCTGTGGTATCATCATCTGGTTGGTAAGGATGATTAGACCTAAAACATAACTTGTATAAGGTGAAATTGATTTTTGTCATAGGTAATTAAAATCAGTAAAAAATGTATATGTTGGCGTTGTTATTTTTCATAAACCCAAATCTATGAATAATTAGATAAACATATAGATATGTCGATTAAACATGTGTAATTGAGTAGATAAATAACACCAGAAATAGAAACAAGAGGCCCATGGGCCACATCGCTCACCCAAGCATTGTGGCTAGGAAAAAGGAGAAAATGGATTTCAATTCTATTGTAAAGTTTAAATCCAAAAGTTTGGCCCAGCCCTACCCCAGGGGATCATGATTTGAACAAACCTGAATTTACACTACTTAGGAATGCTTCCTTATATATGTAAATATGACCAATTATGGCTTTGCTGTTCTTAAGAAGAAGATTTTAAAAGAATTTTCTTACATATTTCTATATAAAAATTTAGTCGGCCATTGTGGCCCCGCCCTACCAACAGGGGTCATGATTTAATTAACTTTAATCTATACTACCTTGGGATGGTTCCATATAAATATGAGCAAGTATGGCTTTGCTTTTCTTAAGAAGAAGAATTTTAATGAATTTTCCTATACATTTCTATATAAAACTTTGGTCGGCCATTGTGGCCCCGACCTTGCCCTGGGGGCCATGATTTGAACAAACCTGAATCTACACTACCTGGGAATGCTTCCATATAAATATTACAATTATGGCTTTGCCGTTCTTTAGAAGAAGATTTTTAAAGAGTTTTCCTATATATTTCTATATAAAACTTTATTCGGCCATTGTGACCCCACCCTACCCCCAGGGGTCATGATTTGAACCAACCTGAATCTACACTACCTGGGGATGCTTGAATATGAATAGGAGTAATTATTGCTTTGCTGTTTTAAAGAAATTTCCTATATATTTTCCTATAGGTATAAAACATTGGGCCCCTTTGTGGCCCCGCCCTATAAACCCCGGAGGTCATGATTTGAACAAACTTGAATCCCCTTCACCCAAGGATGCTTTTTGGCAGATTTGGTTGAAATTGGCCTAGCGGTTCTTGAGAAGACGTCGAAATAGTGAAAAAATAACAGACAGTCAGACAAACAAACAGACGAACGCCTTCCGCTCAGGTGAGCTAACAATCTAATAGTCGGATAAAAAAATAAATGAAATCTCTTACATTGAATTGTTTGGACAGTTTCCATTTGCCAAATAGCATTTTTCCTCCGGGTTTATTTCTAAGCAGGCGGAATCTGAAAAATTCAAAAGAAATCAATTAAATGTATTTCAAGTGTGTTTCTTGTTATCTAATCCATGCATATTTCATTTTAAAAAGTAGTAATTACATTTGAATACTTCGTTTGTTAAATAGGATTTTACTGGACAACCACTAAGAAACGTGGAGCAGTCTAAAGCGTCCAGGTGTCCGGTAGATACAGCATAGGGACACTTATCTTTATATCAAAGAAAATATATTGTTAATAATCATAAACAAATATACATGTATGTTAATATGTTTATTGCAGTAGCAAAGTGATCATAGTAGAATTCGTTGAATGAATGTACTAAGTGGACTGTCTTACTCACTTGCTTCGTATCTGCCAATACTCCCTTGAAGACAAAATTCCACAAGTGAAGATCTGTCATCATTAGGTACACACTGGTACAGGTTCCTTCCTAGTGTATCATTGGGACACTGTAACCTAATGCCATTACTCAGCCACGAACTGGCGTTTGTAGGACATGACGTCACTGGCTTTAACTCCACGTTCATTTCCTAAATAATCAATTTTATCAATCTTGATCAATATTTATATTGCGATAACCTAAAAAATATGAGGAAAAATTAAGTTTGGATTTACGAAACCGCCATTTTGACATAGCTACAACCTTATTATAGCGAGGAACACGGAAGCTCACAAGAACTGGCCATTTATAACACCCAAAAAGATTCCTCTACCACTTGATTTTACATCTTCTGTAAAAGAAAAAAAATGTTCACATATTGAATGGTTTACATGTACAGGGGATATTCAATAAATAATGTTCACTGTGCTCGGGAGGAAACAAAAATGCTTTTCAATGATTTATTTTAATGATTTCACTTACATATACTCTTATAATTAAAACACATACATGTCGTTAAAATTGTTATCTAATTTCGGATTCTCTTTTTCCTTAAGCTTCATTAATACATTGTATACCAATCAATAAACCTTTTCGTTTTATAGAACAAAATATACTAGACCTTTACTTAATATATTCGAGACATTTGAGAGGGAATACAATGCACACAATGAGTTGATGAATGAATCATACACCTGATGACATTCTTTTGAGGCGATTTTTTAAAGATCTTATTCGTTTTACCTATTTGTTTACGACCCATCGCAACAAAAAGTTTTAAATCACACCTATTTGTTGAAACAGTTAATATTGAAATATACCGAAAATGATACATTATTTTAAACAACATATTGCATTATTAAATGATAGCGTTGAGCATTGGCCTACCTGAGACCAAAAAAAATTAAAGTAATAAAATCAACTGATGAAATGATAAATCAACTGTTAAATATAAGTTACACCATTATAAATAATAACGGTACCATGACGAAAACAATTATGTGCACATTTTATGCTGCAAAGTTATTTAAACCTTCACATATTTTATACAAATGTAGGTACACAGTGGGAAAATCGTTTTAAGACACACTAATTAAACAAATAACGCCAGGTTGGAAAAATGAAACTTTGAACTTCTTGTTTAATTGCCATATATTACATTAAATGTATGACATGCATGCTACTCTCTCTCTCTCTCTCTATCTGTCTGTCTCTCTTTCTCTCTCTCTCTATCTTAAGTGAGTTTAAATGTAGAAACTAGCAATGTAAGATTTTACTTGTTTTCCACAGAGTGAATCGTAAAAAGGTCAATTGAAAAAAAAAGTTTTCCTTCTACCTTTAAAAATTATAACATATTTGACCTTATTATATATTGCTTTTTGCTGTCTTTTTTATATGAAACGCACTCTGCAATAAAAAGGGTGTAAGCAGTTTATGAGATCTGAAAAGAACTTTTAAAAACTGACATCAAAGTAAATTTCGATTTTTTGGTAATTAGGCTCACCCTCTCTCTCTCTATCTCCCTAAGTGGAATATCGAAAGTACACTTAACAGTAAAATTACAAATAGTGAACATATCACGTGTCTATATCTGTTAAATATCATGTTTACCTCCTGATAAATCATGTTACTTTTTTGGGCAGATACAGCAGTCTAATTTAAACGAACCTTTGATGAAAATCACTAAATTTGATTAAGTCGATAACGTTATTATTATTTTTTGTTCCCCAAAACATGGTACATTCGTAACAAAATTGACCTTGCACGAAATAGATTCCTTAATTTTTGGGGTGCCTTTGAACCTTAAAAATATGTGTATAGTTTAAAGTTTAATTGCTTATTTTATCTTTAAAACTATTCATGTACACACAAAGAGGAGTGCCTAACTAGAGTTACTTACCTTTTTACTTCCTGTCAATCCACCTAGATATCAACAACACAATTTTGGACTTGAAAGTAAATAAAAAATGCTACTTGCAATTGTATACGTTAGCGCTCAGTCATCACTCGATTCCGATCGGACGATACAATAAATATCTCCACCCTCTCTCTTTGAAAGAAGGAAATCCTAATTTCAGGTAGTTTCGTTTTAAATCACACGCATGAGGAAATTTTACTATGGGTAGGCCTCAAGGTCACCTGCAGCTGGCGTCATAATCATAAATATTCATGATGATAATGTTTACAATTTATTCCGGAACAACACAATGGATATCGCTTAAAAAGACACAAATCCTTTTCCATCTTTTCACAGAATAGAAAATTGTTCTATAGACAATCGAATACTGGAAGGTGAATTGATTAAATATTTGATTAGAAATTAAAATAAAAATCAATCTGTGTTAAATGTTTTTACTTTGGCTAATATGTGTGTTCCCTATGGATTATTGCGAATTCCAAACTATAAAAGATTGGCTAAATCCATACGTTTTATTGTCTAAATTTAGATAAATGTTAATGAAAAAAGCTGTATATAGTAAGTGATTTAACCTATCAATGATTGTACTCCTCTTGCTTTTTGTTTAAATATTAAATTAGACTTTAAAATAAAAATAAATTTGTGTTAAATACTTTTTTACTTTGCAGTTTATGTATAGCAAATGATTTTATTGATCAATTGTTGTATTCCTCGTGTTTTCTGTTTAATCATTTGTCAATTAAATCTAAATATTTTAAAGAAAAAGAAGGGATTTTCCCATGAAATATATAAATGTATACATAAGTAGATTTATATTCTAAAATTTTTATTAATCGTGTCTGTATCTGGGGAAAGGGTCGACACATTCCAAAAGGTTCTAAATTTCTACTGCTCGTATATTTTGTTATTTTAGTGGTTTTTAAACCATTGGATAAGGAAACATTTACAAGTCATTAACACATATTCTAGATTCTACAGAGTTCTATTTTCTAGTACCTTGCCCAGTGTGAGTACTTTAACAACCACCAATGTAAGTTAAAGTTCTTATACTAAGCCAGTCTTCTCAATCTAAATTGACTCTACATTATCCTATTACATGTAACTTCTGTGCATTATACAGTGGATTATTTGCTGCAGGATCGAAAATGTCCTAAGATAGGATCGGTGCTTGGTACCGGAACCCGAGTAACTGAAAATATGAAGATCTGAGTACTTTTCGCAGCTGGTGTACTTTAGTTACATGAGTTATATATGCACATATTCCACATTAAGAGTTCTAACACTGTCACTCTTCATCATCCAAAGTTACTTTACTGCATTCTCCCATGTAGCTTTAGTGTTCCTAACGTGTTCTTTACTCAGTCTTAGTGCTTATAAGTAGGAACATGTACTTTAGTCAGTGGTAACACAGAGACAGTTTACTTGAACCTTAAATGCACTGTTGGATCCTAACGCATTCTAATTCTCATTCAAAATTCGGGCGCACTATTTAAAACCGTTTGCTAATACTGCCTTCGTATCAAGAGTTTATCTGTACGTTGCCAGTATGAAGCTCACTGTGTAGCTATAATAAAAAATAAGTCCTGTTAAGTAAACATAAAAAATAGGACAGTCAAACATATGTAAGATTTTTATTCATTTTATTTATTTTATTTACTGGTTCGATTTAAATTAATTTATTAATCACAAAAGTAAGTACTTGCTCAGTGTAGGACTATTTGATATGTAGTCAATCTAAGGGAGCTTTTTGAGCACTTTTTTCTTGACCTTGTGCTATCTGTCTCTGATGTTATTACATACAAAGATAACAAACATGTTTCTAATGAGACGCATAACCATATAGATATGACTTCAATGAATTCCATTTCTGCAATGAAGATGTGTTCGACATTGTTAATGGACCCGTTATTTTTGTGTTTGTGGTACGTTTTTTCTATCTAATATTAGTACAAAGACCCAGAGAAAATAGATGAGAAAATAGATGAAAAAAAATATAATCTAAACATAAAACGGTACATGTATGTCAAGTTTTTGAATCCGATAGTCAATTGACAAGAATTAATTGGGACTATAATATTGAGTTTCCATCAAACAAAGACTAAAATAAGTAGGTACATGTAATTTCACTCTAATTTATTTTGTTTACTCGATGAAAAACGATTTATATATATCGTTGTTTTATCAAATATTTTTTCACAACAAATTTATTTACTAGATGACATATTTTTCACATATCCTCGAAAAAAATATTTATAACATTATCAGATACTTTCATATAGTTGGCAATTTATGTTACAGAACTAGTGGGTACTTTATGGAGAAAATCAAATTACAAAAAAATGTCTTTCTCCTGTAATGTTTTTATGCATCGTTTTTAGAATTGAAATTAATAATGAATAAAATATCTTCAATTCGTTGTGTCATCTTTGTGATCAATTGTATAAGATTTAGATTTATTGAATAATATGCTGAGGGTATTTCTTTGTTTCTTAATAAATAAGAAAAAATCGTTTGAAATGGCGTTTTAACTCTCCTAAGGGTATCAGTCAAAATGTAGACGCTTTCAAAGAGGAAACCCGACTCATCATAAAATATTCATGAATTGGTGTCTTGGTCAAATTTTATTTTTAGAACATCGTCATGGATTTTGAAGCTTAGCTTGAATATTAAAATAATGTACAATTGTATGACAGGCCAAATTGTATCTTGGTGTAAAAATATCTCTTGCAGTTCGCCACAAAAGTTGGATTTAGTTCGCCGCACAAGTTGTATTTTTTTTTTTAAAGACATTTAAATTGATGTAATTGTGCATTAACCCAAAAGGACTGTTTAGATCACGGGAGATAATACGGCGGGAAACATTCTTTTATCTGTCCATCTCTTTGTTTCTTTTCCCGAACATCCTTCCAGTGTTCTTCTGTCTCTGTAGTCAGACTGGCTTATATTTTACACGTTTCCAGATATTGACCCGATTTTTATATAATGTATATATTTACAAAAATGTACCTTGAGTTGTTACTAATAAGTGTGCATTTCGTTATGTTTCTATTATCAATGGTAGAATAAGGATCTTTACAATGACTACCTTACTGGTGGCCGGCAGTAGAATCTATACCACATTTTATTGCAAAGAAAATAACATTTCATTCTTAATATCAAATTGAGTTGCTTTGTTGAACATCATGGGCATTAATGTGTAACATTGATACATAGGATATGTGTCTCGTCCTTTGTTACATGTACAGTGTAGTCATAATTAAACTGGATTGAAATCAGGATTGTTGAAACCTTTCAACCACAGGGTTTGACTTTTACTTCTTTAACCACGAAATGCAGTCTGTCAATATGTGTTGTTCAGAAAAGGAATAAATGTACTAACTTTTCATTTATGTTTTCAATTTCATGAATCAGAATATTTTTGTCATAACTTTTTACGAGTAGTTACTAAAATGAGACCTAAGAAATTGTCATAGAATAAGATAATTGTATATAAAATAATGGACCTAATTAAATAATTAATTAACACCTTTAAATTCAGTATCCCTTGACTCATCACTCATGACTCTTGGTGGATTCTTTTAATTCAAAATCTGAAAAGAGAAATTGAACAGTTATTTCTATTCGTATTTTGTGGAATAAATATTCGTTCTCTGGATTTGTGAGATCTTTCCTTCTACGCATTATGTCCACACATAAAACATTTTCTTATACCTTAGAGTGAATGCTGCTATTGCGCTGAGTCTATGATTTTATATCGAAGATATTAGATCGCGTGTAAATTGACATGGAAATTTAGATTCACAACACTATCGTAAATTTCCTGATCAATACCCACAGAAGAAGGTTTCATTTAAAATGCCACAAAAATATTTATTGATTAATTAATAAAAAATTATCTGGAAATATCAATGTATGTAGCAAAGATTAATTATTATAAATCTTGAAATACATTTGTTTCCCTTTTCTACATATGTGGCAAATGAATTTTGAAGCTTAAATGCATTGAATATGTGCGTTAATGTCAGAAATTTCTTACTAGCATGTTATTGTTTCTGTTGACATATTCTGGCAATATCTTGCACATCGTGTATCACCATCCAATAGGGTTCCTTGCGATTAAGGGCGGGTCCTTACCGAATCTGGTCATACTGAATCGGAAAGGGAAATATTGAACGATGTCTCCAAATGAAACGAATAAAGAAGACCGTCTACAAAATGACGTTATGAGATTTTCATTGGCAAATTTTTATTTTAAACAAAAAGAATAAAAGACGTTTATTGTCACAAATGCACTCACGAGGGCAAGGCATAGTGTTACTAACCTCCTCCATTATCCTATTTGGAACTGTCGCTTTTGCCCCCAAATAATGGCTTATGGACCATTACACAATTTTGTCCTTACTATTTCCATTCGGGTAACTGAACATACGAAGTACATCAATGTTTATCATAGCATACACTGAATATAAAATAGGTGAAATCTGTTCGTTGTTCACACCAAGACACAAATGCTTATCGGAATACACATGTAAAAGAAGACATGTACTCGAGACATGGACAGTTAAAGGAACATGAAAGCACCAACAGCAACATTTATTTTGGGTTTATACGGTTTCATCGGAATGACTGGATTTTACGTCTAACAGCGGGATTCCATCTCGCAACGTAATATTTAATTCTTTACACCACTGCATTAAATTTTTTTTTTTACCACCAGTCAAATCTCATATTAACATATTAAAGAAACTTACGAAGATTTCTTCTCTTTAACAAAAGGATTTTTTTTAAAAATTTTCTTCTTATATAATTCCAGCTATTATCCAAGTATAAACCCTCATCAGTTCTTTCCTTACTTGGTCTTTTTCAAAAGTATTTTCAGTTCAATAGAACGTCTCTGGTGTAAAATGACCTAGATGCTTCTTTGTACAAAGTTTACATATATTGACATTGACCTCCAAATTAGTTTTAACAGAAGAACCTACCAGTACATGGCTGTGATTTGCATGCTGTCTCCTTATTATCCTCCTGAGGCCCCTCAAAACCGCGTCCTTAAATTTCTGGTTCAGGGTTTTTACACTCCCTTGTCCCCACACTCTGTTGAACTCCTCCTCCACAGATAACTGTATAGACACTCCAGCTTTTATATGAACTCCAAGTTGACCAACCGACATGAACTACAATGATTATAATGGGTGCAATAATTACATGCTGAAAAAATACACAATTTCAACACTTTGTTTTAAACAAAAGAAAAAAGACATAGGGTAGTATTCTTGTGGTAAATAAAATTTACATCAAAATAGCCTTTGCTTTTGTCTTTGCTATTAAGCTTTACTTAGTTCCGAGGTAAATATCTCTTTGCATCTCGTGTCTTGTTTCGTTCCTGTATTTCAAGATACTTTTTTTAGTCCTTTGAACGGATCATATTTTGTAACTATAACAAATTTATTGTGGGGATTTAAATGGCTGTAACGTTGTCTATTCTAATTAAACTTGTGATAATAGGATTTATTTCTGTATCAGAGTAAAATTAATCAAAGTAGCCCTCCATTAAACTAGTAATTCTTAAAGTCTTGTAGAATAATACTGAGAGCAGTGTCATTGGTCACATGTTATTCACATGCCTTTTTCATTTTCCTTTCATGAAACCTTGAATATCACCGGGTTGAGAGAGCTTTCTCTGTGTAGATATTGGGAATTATTTGTTGGTTTTATGTAAGATTTGATATTAAGTTTGTTTGATTTATGATTTTTTCCTTTATACACCTTTGTGTCTAAAATGTTCACTGAATCAACAGATATTTCAAAAGTTAATTCTTTTTAATTCTAAAAAGTTAATTCTAAAAGTTATTTCTAAGTGCGTGTCACAGGGTGGCTGGCGGCTTCCCAAAATCACAATAGACTTTTTGTTAAAACATAGTTTTTATTTACAAAAATGTACAAACACACGCGACATGGCCCAATGGCTCACTGCTGGATGGCATACATAGCATTGGTGAATAGCTGGCCTAAATAAATGTGGCCTATAAAATAAAACAAAGTTAGATACAGACATAATATAATTATACATATAATTGCTCATACTTGTACATTTTGCTGTACATTTACTTAGGTGCATTTTACTGCATTACACTTTACTTAATTGCATTTTACTGCACTGTACTTATAATTCACTCACTTCATACTACTTTACTATATAGAACTTTTACGTTCACACATAAACTAAGTGTACTACTTGTAGACAACCACTTTAAGACGAATACTAAACGCCATACTTTATACATACAACACTACGTCTACATTATACATAACTCATACACTTATACTTTTACTTATAACACATATACTTTACATGAGCAAATAGTACTTTGTATCTAACTTACGAATGAAATTATAGAACAAAGTTCTGTGGCTATTTCAGGAATAAAAACCGTCAATAAATCATACAGCTTACAATAATAAATAAAATACACTTACCCAGAATAGGTGGACCTCTGGTCATGAAATATTAATAAAATATATAACTAAACAGGGGAAAACTTGAGCCGTCTTAGATCTCGACCGCTCTCTTCAGTTTCTACGCCCAATCCGATTTCACGGGATTTAAACCGCCAGGTAAAACCTGCTAAACAAGCTTAAAAGTATGGTAAACATTTTGGGCAAATAATATTGGTAATATAGAATTCAGATAAAACATATGGAAAACAAATAAGGACATCAATTGTGACATTACCTTCCCCCTTTAAAGAAAAATTACATTGATGTAATTTTTTCCCAAACACAGTTTATGTACAAGTTTTTTTTTACTTTTTAAACATAAGATAAAACAAGATAAAATTCCTCTTTCATCAATTTTATTTACATACAGTTACTGACGGATTCTTACTGTCTGCTTAAGTAATCCGCTCCTACAATGTCCTTCCCTCTAATCGCCTTGATGCGGAATCGGTACGGCTGAAGTGACAATGCCCATCTCATAAGTCTGGAGTTCACCAACTTCGTCTTATTCAAATATACCAGCGGATGGTGATCTGTCTCTAAAATAAACTCTTTGCCATAGAGATACCTGAGAAACTTTTGCACTGACCTAATGATACCCAAGCATTCCTTTTCTATCGTCGAGTAATGTTCTTCACTTGGTTTTAGTTTGCGGCTGGCATAGCCAATAGGGATTTCTCTCGGACTTACTCTCACAGGTTTATCCGTTGTTGTCCTGATTTCATGTTCAAGCACATGCGTGTGGCCTGGTACATTTGTTAAAACGTCACTATACCTGTGTAAAAGATCCATAAGAGTTTGTCTCTCCTCTCTGTTGAGATCTGGATTCACATCTACATCTTTGTAGGATTCTCGAGACTGTACGTGTACGAACTCTGCTTCTTCCTCATACTCACCAACTGGTGCATCAAACTGAATCTGTTCTGAATCTACAACTGACATAACACATTGAACAACTGGTTCACAACGTTCTACATATCCTTTTAACATGTTTGCGTGATAGGTCTTTACTTTTCTCTTCACATCTAAATGATAGTCTACTTTACCTAGCTTTTTCACAATTTGAAAAGGGCCTTGCCATTGCATAAGGAGCTTATTACTATCAGAAGGCAACAAAACCAAAACTTTCTCACCTGGTTTCATATTTCGTACTCTAGCCTTTTTGTCAAAGTACACTTTGTGTCTTTGTGACGCCCATTTAAGATTCTCCTGTGCCAACTCCCAAGTTGACTCCAATCGCTCGCGGAGATCTAAAATGTACTGGTAGGTAGACTTTACCTGTTGATCTGGAATTTCTTTAGTCCTTAGTTCTTTCAGGATCGTCATGGGTCCTCTCACTGTACGACCATATAACAACTCAAAGGGAGCAAAACCTAAACTTTCCTGGGGCACCTCACGATAGGCAAAAAGCACAGTGGGTAGATATTTGTCCCAGTCTCTTGGTCTATCAATACACATACGTTTAAGCATTTGCTTAAGTGTGCCGTTAAACCGTTCAACTAACCCGTTGCACATAGGGTGATACGGAGTAGTTGTTAACTGTTTCAACGAAATGAGTCTACTCACCTCTTTCATGAGTCCCGAAGTAAATTGACTTCCCATGTCTGTTAATATTTCCTCCGGAATACATGTATAGGAGAACATCTCAAGTAAGGCCTCAGCAACCCGCTCTGTGTCTATTCCTGGAAGCGCCTTCGCTTGTGGAAATCTTGTGGCGTAATCGACTAAAGTCAAAATAAAACGATTACCTTTTTCGGTTGGAGGGTGCAGTGGGCCTACAATGTCTACAGCAACTCTTTTAAAAGGCACGTCTATTAAAGGCATTCTACCTAAAGGATCTTTCGTTACCGTACCCTTAGACACTGTTCTTTGACATGTATCACATGACCTGCAAAATCGTTTAATCTCCGACTGCATTCCTGGCCAAAAGAACTCTGACAAAATCCTAGAAATGATTCTACTAATTGCTAAATGGCCAGACATGATCGATTCATGGGCTAATTTCATTACAATATGACGAAACTTTGATGGGACTATACGTTGAGAATAGGTCTTACCACCGTCCTTTTCTGCTGACACATATTCCCTGTACAGAAGACCATTCTTTTCAAACCATTTGACCTTACCATCACGTGACCTTCGACCTTCCTGTGCGTATCTGCGTGCTGTTTCAAGTGACGGATCTGACTGCAGTTCTCGCAATATGTCATCTGGGTTGATTTCATCTTTGACGATTTCTGGAACTTTAAGTGGTTTATACCTTTTCTGTTTTTCTTTTACCTGTTGTCTTGTTTCAACCGCTGTGATAGTGTTAGGTTTCCATTCTGGATCTGGATCATGAGGTTTTCTCGCATTCTCTACTTCACCTATAATCAGATCAAAGACAGGATTTTCCATACACCAACATTCATACTCACCTGAGACATAAGGAGAATCAATGACAACCTTTGCCACGAGGACCACTACTCTCGTGTTGTCTGCCAAAACACACGTTTCTTGTCTACCTGTAAAGTTTTCCTCTTTTACTAGACTCTTGCGCACTACAATGTTTCGACATCCCGAATCTCTCAGTAAGGTAACTGGATGACCCTCAACGTAACCAGCTGAAAGAGGCATTGGTTCCGCTGTAGAATGACATGCTGATGTTAAAACAGTTGTATGATCACTTACCTGACTATAAATAGACGGGTTTTGACTGTAAATCAGCGCTGCGCAGTTACTTGGATTTGCATTACTATCACTTGTTTGACCTTTCCCACGTTCGTCCTTGCACACTGCTGCACTTGAGTTTTTAAAATCTGCACTGGGGTGCAATGTGACCATATTTGTTACACACAAAACATTTTCTTTCATTGTTTGGAACAAACCTTGGCTTCTGTTGCTGCTGCTGACGTGCATCTTTGGGTTTTTCTGGTACCTTACTTACCTCAGGTTTGTTTACTGCCTTTGAGCACAAATGGATAGCACTAGTATTTCTAGGTTCCCTAAACTTATCAGCTAACATACTCATCTGATCCACTGTCTTTGGAACATTCTGCTTTAGAAATACAGCCAATTCAAAATTACACACATGTAACATTTGATCTCGAAGCATAAGATCGAAAAGAGCCTCAAATGAACAAGTAATTTTGGACATTTCTACCCACCGAGTCAAGTAAGAAGCAAGTCTAACAGTGAACTGAGCAAATGTTTCCCCAACTTCAGGTCTACAAGAACGAAATTTCTTTTTAAAACCATCCTCTGTCATTTCGTACCTACGTAGTAAAGCTGCTTTAAGTTCATCGTAGCCACTTACTTTTGACGTGGACATAAGAGCATATACATCTAGAGCTCGCCCTTTCAATAAAGCACTGAGGTGTGTCCACCATAAAGTTTTCTCCCAATTCATGGCTGTTGCAAACCTCTCAAACCTTCTCAAATAGCTATCAATCTCATCTTTGTTCTCGTCAAAAGGAGGAATTTTCGGTACACTAGGTTTTACCATAACATCACTTACCTTACCTTGTGCACTTTTGTTTGCTAGTTCTAATTCGTGTTCCTCTTGTAGCTGCTTCATCTTCATCTCATGATACATGCGTTCCATCTCTAGCTGATATTCTCGTTCTTCCTTTTCTCTCTGTCGAGCCGCTGCTCTCTCTTTACGCTGTAATTTCTGTTGTTCTGTAACATAATTTCTTAACTCTTCTCTTTCATAACCTAAATTCTCGCCTGCAGCGATTAAATCTTGTACTGAGTCCATTTTTACGGACATGACCTTTTCAACATAACACCTAGACCTTTCTAACACCTTTGTGTGACCACTTATATACTGCACTTCTACATGTACTACTAACGACTCTACTGTACTTTGAATTCTACTTTCTATATACTGTGGTACTACATGTATAATAACTACTAATGTCACTACTATACTCGGAATTTTACTTCCTACTGAATTTGAAAGTTTGAGATTGGGCGACACAACTGTTAATACTTTTGACTTATTTACCACACTACTTTTACCCTGACCAGTCTCCACGTATTCTGAGGAAGTCCACCCCTCACTACTTCTAGAAACCTTCTGGACCCCAAATGACCAAGGAACATTGCCTACAATAACAATTGCAAAAGTGAGAACAATTACAAACTTCATGTATATACAGAATACAATAAGAGAACATGTATGAAAGATTCACTAGATTTCAAGTCAAGTAATTCACTTTTTAACTACTTTTATAACAAAGTCTTTTGTATGAATTGTAAAATGCTTTCAGTAGTTGTTTCTTTTTCTTATAATTTGACAATAAATGTTTTATTTGAAATAAACAGTTAAAAAAGTTTCCTGTAGGACGGATTCAGTCGTCTTGCTTAAGAACATCAGGCACTGTCGGTGACATGTAGATTTCCTCTGCGAGGTTCCCTAACCGAAGACACCACTTGTATTTGGAATCTGTTTCAAGGTTGACTGGACTGTGTATCCTGACGTCGTCCTGTGTTAACGTTGATATCCTTGGATATCCTGGGACTGGATTCCTGGGATTGGTATCCCACTTCTGACACTAATTTTGTCACAGGGTGGCTGGCGGCTTCCCAAAATCACAATAGACTTTTTGTTAAAACATAGTTTTTATTTACAAAAATGTACAAACACACGCGACATGGCCCAATGGCTCACTGCTGGATGGCATACATAGCATTGGTGAATAGCTGGCCTAAATAAATGTGGCCTATAAAATAAAACAAAGTTAGATACAGACATAATATAATTATACATATAATTGCTCATACTTGTACATTTTGCTGTACATTTACTTAGGTGCATTTTACTGCATTACACTTTACTTAATTGCATTTTACTGCACTGTACTTATAATTCACTCACTTCATACTACTTTACTATATAGAACTTTTACGTTCACACATAAACTAAGTGTACTACTTGTAGACAACCACTTTAAGACGAATACTAAACGCCATACTTTATACATACAACACTACGTCTACATTATACATAACTCATACACTTATACTTTTACTTATAACACATATACTTTACATGAGCAAATAGTACTTTAATATAACTTACGAATGAAATTATAGAACAAAGTTCTGTGGCTATTTCAGGAATAAAAACCGTCAATAAATCATACAGCTTACAATAATAAATAAAATACACTTACCCAGAATAGGCGGACCTCTGGTCATGAAATATTAATAAAATATATAACTAAACAGGGGAAAACTTGAGCCGTCTTAGATCTCGACCGCTCTCTTCAGTTGCTACGCCCAATCTGATTTCACGGGATTTAAACCGCCAGGTAAAACCTGCTAAACAAGCTTAAAAGTATGGTAAACATTTTTGGCAAATAATATTGGTAATATAGAATTCAGATAAAACATATGGAAAACAAATAAGGACATCAATTGTGACAGTGCGGATGACACCGATTGCCAAGTTCAAAGAAATCGATCGCGAGAGTAGCAGTCTCAGAACCATTGAAAATTAATAAACTATCATCTTTAAACCCAGAAAAGAGTTTTAGGTAAAAAAAAAACAATAACTATAACTATAATAATTCTGCAATAGAACTGATACATGTAATTTGTATATAATTCATCGTGGTAGACAAGGGCTGCACTTCTCCATCCTCCTTTTTAGCTCACCTGAGCCGAAGGTTCAAGTGAGCTTTTCTGATCACATTTTGTCCATCGTCCGTCCGTCTGTCTAGCTGTCTGTCTGTCTGTCCGTCTGTAAACTTTTCACATTTTCTACTTCTTCTCAAGAACCAATGGGCCAATTTTAACCAAACTTGATACAAAGCATCCTTAGGTAAAGGGGAGTTTAAATTTCACTAAAAATCTTCTTCTCAAGAACTACTGGGCCAGGAAAGCTGAAACTTATGTGGAAGAATCCTTGGGTAGTGTAGATATTAAATTGTTAAAATTATGACCCCTGGGGGGAGAACGGGGCCACAATAGAGAATCCAAGTTTTACATAGAAATATATAGATTGCTGAACAAATCTTTAAAAATCTTTTTCTCAAGAACCGCAGGCCAGGAAAGCTGTAACTTATGTGGAAGCATTCTTGGGTAGTGTAGATATTAAACTGCTGATATCATGACCCCTGAGGGTAGAGCGGGGCCACAATAGGGAATCCAAATTTTACATAGAAATATATAGAACAAATCTTTTAAAAAAAATTCTTCCCAAGAACCACTGGGTCAGGAAAGATGAAACGTATGTGGAAGCATATTAGGATATAGTGTAGATTCTAAAGTTTTAAAATGATGAAAGGGAAAGGGGTAAGTGGGCATGATAGGTATAGCAAGATGGGAAATCTGGTCAGGAACTATATCGCCCAAGTTAATCAGGTGAGCGATGTGGCCCATGGGCCTCTTGTCTTATTGAATATCTCATTATCTTTCTCTACACCCACCCCTAAAATTCCGGATGCCTTTCCGTCTTAGAGAACAGCCAAACTTTTTGTTTGCTCGTAGTCATGTGTTGGAAATTATGAAAACATTAATCGACAATACAGTGTGAAAATAACGGACTAACAATAACTATGAAAAAATGTCAGTAAGCATTTGACGAATATAAAAATTTAAGGCAAGGTTAAAGTTAAAAGTTTTTGTGGATAAACAGACAGACATACAGAAAGACAGGCAGACAAACGGACGTAATCGACGAAATCTAATCATCAATTAGGGAAACAAACACAAAAGACACTGTTTACACCTTGTATTTCCGTATTTAAACATCAATGGAAGATACCTATATACTGATGTATGTTTCTAATATTCAATAAGCAGTCTTGCTGAGGAGAAGAAAGAAAACATAAAATCATAGTTTAAAAAAGTGTAAATTCTAACAATAATTGAATGGCATGTATCAAAAACACCAAACATTTTTTTTTAAATCTGTATGACAATTTATCATGAAATCTCATCAATACAGTAAAACATATGAGTTAAGAAACATTGTACAGTTAAGAAAAGACAACAATAGGGTGGGGTCATTAAAAAATCTTCTTAAGAACCACTCGGCCAGGAAAACTGAAACTTATGTGAAAACATCCTTGGGTACTGTAGATAATGAATTGTAAAAATCATGATCCCATGGTAAGGCGGGGCCACAAAAGGGAATTCCAAGTTTTACATGGAAATATATAGAACACATCTATAAAAATCTTCTTCTCAAGAACCACAGGGTCAGGAAAACTGAAACTTATGTGGAAGCATCTTTGGATAGTGTAGATTGTTAAAATCAATACCCCCGAGGGGAGGACCGGCCACAATAGGGAATCCAAGTTTTACATAGAAATTATATATATAAAACAAATCTTATAAAGTCTTTCTCTCAAGAACCACTGGGCCAGGAAAACTTAAACTTATATGGAAGAATCCTTGGGAAGAACAGATATTAAATTGTTAAAGTCATGACCCCCGGGGGGTAGGGCGGGGCCACAATATGAAATTCCAAGTTTTACATAGAAATATATAGAACACGTCTTTAAAAATCTTCTTCTCAAAAACCACTGGGCCAGGAAAGCTGAAACTTGAGTGGAAGCATCCTTCAGTAGTATAGATATTAAATTGTTAAAATCATTACCCCTGGGGTAGGGCGGGGCAACTAGGGAATCTAGATTTCACATAAGATGATTAGGCTATTGTGTTAAATATAGGAGGAGTTCAGGGAAGACAGGGCTTTTGACATAAAAAATGTTATTTTTCTACCCCCATTTAACCCCCAGGGCCTAGTCAAAATTCCAAAACCTTACTGCACATCTACATGACACCAACAATCATCTTCAAAAAGATGATAAGGGTACTATGTAAAATGTAGGAGGAGTTCAGGGAAGACGGGGCTTTTTCCATAAAAAACTTCATTTTTCAACCCCAATTTGAACCCCCCGGGCAAAATCAAAATTCCGAAACCTTACTGCACATCTACATGACACCACCAACCATGTCCCAAAAGATGATTAGGCTACTATGTAAAATGTAGGAGGAGTTCAGGGAAGAAATTTGTGATAGACGGACGGACGGACGGACATGAGTATCAACAATATACCCGAACTTTCTTTAGAAAGTGCGGGTTTTAAAAAAAACCAGCAATATCGCATGATTAAACTAATTAGTTCTGTTGCTGCGCTGCTGAGTATTGTAGATAGTTTTGAATTTCTTATAAATTGCAAAGAAGAAGATTCACCTTTGCCTTATTTGGCCTTGTGAATTTCTGAAAAATTGAAGCTGCATAGTTTTAGTTAACAATGCATTAAAATATCACTTAGATCTTTGGTGACTCCGATCCTATAAAAATGACGTCATTTTCTGGCTTGTCAATGCATTATGACGTCACGAAATGCGTTAATTTCTTTATATTCAGAAAAAGTCTATAAAAACGGCCAATTTATAAAGTTACTTTTTGATATTTGATATAGAGCACAACCTCTGATCTAAAATATGCAACTAGTAAATGATAGAACTGTTTCCGAGGATTCATGGACATGTTTTATTTTTTAGATCAGAGGGTGCGCTCATATTATTTTTCTTCACTGAAAGTACCTAATTATACCTATTTACCTACAAATTCAAGAACATTGCCATTTCATAAAGCCAGTTCTCCAATACATGGACTTCGAGGAGAATTTTTTAAATAGGATATGAAAGCACAAAGTCTCTATTTTATTTTAATGATTCAAATAGAAAATCAAGTGTTAATCAATCAATTGGTATATCTACAGGGCCATTTATGCATAAAGTGAACCGACTTCTTTTAATACAATTTATTCATCCATTTAGCAGATGAATCCAGCCTTAACTGTACAGAAATGGTCATTCCAATGGAAATTATCTGGTACCCAGAACATAGCACAGTCCTGATGATGGTAGTTGTCCGATTGGTTCGGTGACCAGTCCTTAAATGATGCCGTGTTCTGGGTGGATATTCAAACCCACTCGTCCTCAATGACCGATAGTCCTTATCCAGTACCCCTCTGCAATAATACTGATTCTTGTAAGTTGTATATGAAACATGGTGATAGACAAGAAATGTGCTTCTCAATCCTCCATTTCAATAACAAAAATATCTAAATATCTGTCTCACCATCCATCCTTAAATTTAATGCCCTTTTGTCTTTGTTCTAAGTTCCCATCATTACATGTAGTTTCTGTGAATATGTGTATCTGTTTATATAGGGAAATGATGCAAAATTTTCTTTATTACATTTCAAGGAGAGGGAAAGTTCATTGAGGAACTAATACGAGAATTGAAAAACATAGTTTATATGTTTTAACATTGTATAAGTCTGATCTGCAATTGTAAACTTAACATTGAATAATACGACTGTACTTTGGGCAGGTGGTCTGTATAATTAATTTAAGAAATATCTTCAAATCTCTTAAACATACGTTCTCTTGCTTAAAATGTATATATGGAGAGAAACTGTCAGATTTTTCAATTTCATAAAGATGATCAATTGATTGGCTTGCGTGATAATTTTATGTATAAACGCCGACTTCATGAAATTGAAAAATAAAACAGTTATTCCTTAGATAATGGAAACACCTGTCATTAATTCAGTGTATTAATAATGGACTAACAGTTGACTCAATGATAAATTGTATTTGCTGATAAGGTCACTGTATCGAAAATAGAACTTACGAATCGAAATGATGACATTGAACGAGACTGCTGATAATCTTCAGTTTACCTCGCTTTAGAAATTGTTCATACATAGAGCATGCTTTTGCGTATCGAATCAACTGAGATACATATACTCCGTATGAAGGTGATGAAGGTATATTGCTGCATAGTAAGGTTGATATAAAAGTTAAAGTAATCACATTTATCATAATAGCTTGGTTCTTAGATTACCATTAGTGTCCTTTTGAAGTAAAATATCCAAGTATGAAACAGAAGTGTCATACTCTGTAGTATCTTAATTGGCTGTTTACAATTTTTCCAAGACAAGACTGAAGTAAGAAATTGTCTTTTAATATTATTTATTTGAAAGACTGCATTGGGTTACCATTCATTTTATCAACACCAATAATTTATTTGCTTCACAAGCATTTTACATGACTAGTGTTACATTGTGTTGGTTGTAGGGACCTTTGTGTTAAGCCTTGTATTGTAAATACTTCTGACCGCCAACATTTTGTGTACAAACACGTGCATTACACAGTGTATATGGTTTATTAATGTAATAGCAAACCTTTTGCGGTGTTCTGGATCAGAAAACGCATGATCTTTCCAGAGTTATGCTGAGAGTAGAAAGGGTCACCCTGTTTTACACCATCTTTAAAATGGCAAAAACAAATCCTGTCATTCTGGTCACTAGGCTTTTTATCAGCTCTTCTACAGAAAAAAACAATATATTTTCAGTTATTGTATTTCTTTAATAGACCTTTTAAGCAGTCGATATGTGATGATTCCAGAAATACACTCTATGTATATTAATATTCATAATAAATAATGAATATCTTTATCAGTATACCTGCATAAGTTACCCCAAATAACTCTTTTCTTAGGGTGAAAACGGTAGAAATGGCAGTCTAATGATGGTTGCACCCATTGCAAAACAATTGACCATTCTGAAAATTCCTGAGTATTTACTACAAAAATCACTGTACTGTTTGTGCATATAAATTTGGTTCGATTTTTCACATATTAAAGCTTACAGGTCGTGATATACACCCGAACGACACAAAGTTAAAGTTGTTCTCTCTTCTCAAGCGTCTGCTCCATTAAGGAAAAAATTACCATTTTTGAAACTTTAAAGTTGTACTTTGCAATTACAACAGAAATCTCTTGTGCCTTTGTTCATAAAAGAAAATGCCCCGGTATAAATTTGATTCTATAACTTTTCTTGTGAAAACTTACTTGTAGTAATAATGCCTCCGACGAGACAAGCTGAAAGTAATCCTTTCATCTGAGCCACGCCTGCTTGTAACCGGAAGTTACATCCTCTCGCAAAATCTCGAGATTACCGTCCCTATTGACAATACGTACGTCGTCGATATATTAAATGTCGAGTTGAAGGCCACACCAAGTGTTTTCTTCTTTTCACAAATAAGATTTTGCATAAATTCTGCTTCATATCAATATAAAAAGAGGTCTGTTCATAACGGAGCACACATGGAAATTCCATGTTATTAATCAGGCATTATAAGTACAGACATGGGTGTACAACAAAGATAGCTAGTCTTTGATGTGTTGATCTGTCATGGTAGATCGCGTATCTAATGTTGAATAACATGTGCATGTTAACTAGACATGTTGTTGTTCACCAGGCACAAGTACATTTTGTACAGGAGATGTAAATTTACAACCATTCACTTTTTGTTCTTTAACAGTCAGAGATGCAGTGATGGATATAAAATATCTTTTATAGACAAGATAGCTTCAGCTATTGATATTGTTACAGTGTTTGTTGACAACATACACTGACTCTTACTTTACACTAGATATCCAACAGAATTTGATCCTTTACGCAAAAGATTCTTCTTTCGATTGCTACGTGGGTATGCTAAGGCAGCATTTAAATCATTTCCCCGGAAAAATTAAAATTTCACACTAATTAAGGGACATGTACAAGTATCAGCAAAGTTTTCTTTTTTCAAATCTGAATAACAATTCATCATGATGCCTAATATATACAGCGGAAAGGTACAACTAGATATAGATATTTCTATCCTTTGGTATTTTTTTTTTGTCAATTTTCAATTCTTTGAAAGTTAGCAGGGTTGATTTCTTAATAATTCTACCGAAATGTAAATTTGGCAGGTCGATAGGTATAGTGCTGCCAAATATCATGCAAATCTCGTGTGAATTTGTCTTTGTGTCTGACAAAAGGGAGGCCAAATATGCATGTAATATTCGTCCGACTGCCTTTGTGTTTGGCGTCCATGGCCGAGGACTATTGCAATTGGCGTTGGAGTCCTCGTGTAATTAAATCTGTGTCTACATTTTAAAAGTTTATATATACAAATGTATTTTACAATGAAATTGAAATATAATGATTCACTGTCTAGTTAGTATACTAGTAGTATGCAAGGGACATCAACGAGAGTGTTAAACATGGGATATTTTATACCTAACGGGCTTCGCCCTGTTATGCAAATCATCCCATATTTTCCCATTATCATTGATGCTCTGGCATACTCAAAGTACATAGGTTTAATCCGTCTAATATAAAGGATCGGTCTTTACATATCTGAACCCGTGAACTTAGGATCAGCTCCTTACATCTAAACTCAAAACAACATTACAATTATTGCCCCACGTCAGTGACTTCGAAAACTGTACAACTTAAGACTTAAAAAGTAATCAAGAAATATCAATACTTAGATTGATATGTGTTACTCCCTTAAAAAACGTTAATATCATATAGAGAAAGATTTGAAATTTTAATATACCTTGTAGTAAGAAATATGTGATGCATTGCTTTTCAAGGTTGGATTTATCGGCAAAATGGAAAAAGAAATTATGTCATATTTCTATATAATTTGATTTTTTAGAGCTTTGCTAAAACATACGAGTAAACTCACCTCTAAATTAGTTTTTTGATTAAATTCAATCACTTAACCAATTCACGAGGCAATTCTGAATAAAGACTCAATTCGCATACCACAGAAAAAATTGTATGGGAAATTGCGGAGGAGAAAATTGAAATAAGACTGTGCAGGTATATTAAGGTTACAACCAAATATTCTACTTGTTAATATGATATGATATATCATAGTAAGCTATATGACGTGAAGTTTAGAGATAGGAATTCCTTAAAATCGTTATCTAAGATTTGAGGTTGTAAAATGAATCAAAATTTGCAAAATCATAATATAAACGAAATTTTGTCGTTTCTGGGCCCCTGTATTTATCACAGTGTTAAATACCAAACCCGTGACGTCATTACTGTTGATCATGCATTAGCAGAGTGAAAGTGAAAAGTAACGAGAATTAATGTAAACAAACACAAGAAATCGGAATTAAAAAGCATTTAAAATGAATATACTGTGTGATTCATTTGGGAATAAAGCTTAAGAATAAGGTATGCTAGGCCTAATAAAATTCTACTTTTTTTGTAAAATTAAAGTAGGCAGGGTGTTTACTTGCCGATCAGACTTTCTTCTGTCGTTCGTAACAAAAAAGATACAAAAGTTTAACACCACGCCACAGATTTTGAAGCTTAATTTTTATTTCTATCTGAAGTTCTTATTCTATTGTTTTTGGAAAGTGCTCCTCGAATCGTATGGTTAACGGGAAATTATGCTTTTTCCGATGTTATGAACAAAATGTTAAAGTTTTGGGAAAGTTTCGTCCTAAAGTGCTGAATGATTATTTCTGTGATAGGACAGTAGGATTCTAGCAGCACTTTTCGTGGTACAGAGATGTTTTTACATACCGGTAACAATTATTACAAATTGAAATTAATTAACCCTGGGGTAGTGTTCAATTTTTCATTAAGGCATATTTTTAATTACAGACGCCACGTTGTGACATCGTGGTTAAGTGCTTACTGTTTTATGAGTTCCATTGAAGTCTCTAGAATGCATTATTATAGCAAAAGTTATAAACTTGACTTTTCCGAAGTATTTACTATTAGTGTGACATAATTATGAAAAAAAGGTGTTAACTCGATGAATTCGGATCAATATGCTGCCTTAACTTACCTGCGTGCTGCATTTGGACTTAATCTTTTCGTCTATTTTGATAAAGGAAATATAAAACCAAATTGATCCTAAATTGATGGGTACGTACATACAATGTAGAAATATTAACCGGTCAGCAGGGGATGTCCACTCCTTCATGATACACGATCCAGCCTCTGATGTTTTTGAAGTTTATGTTTGCTCTGCTCCTATTTTGTAATGTTTTATGGACTTTGATATTAAATACTCTGCGTTATCTCCATATAATTTATTAGCATTAAATCCGCAGTTCAGATAAGGTATGCAATGGAAATATCGACAATTTTTTTTTCAAGTTAAAAATGTATTCATAATCAGGATGACAATATTTTCAATTACATTATATATATCGGATAATTGTAAAAATTATTAATAACTACATATTGAGGACGATTAGATTTTATATTTAAACGTGTCATGTTATGCGTCAGTCACGTGCGTTTAGCACATTAACTAGCAGATTGAGGTTACATATAAATTCCACTGTCTAGTACATGGGTCTAACCAAGTTAAAATTCCAGGTTTAGTCAATAAATATTTTCAACACGCATTGTAGTTTCTGAAAAGTGCTGCAATCCTATTTAATTTCTGCAATTTCAATGTTTAAAAATTATATTTGATTGATCGAATGCTGCATTATTTGCCGATCAACGTCATGAAACATTGTTATAATCAAATTATTTTCATCAGGATCGCGAGATATATATTTTGGCCCTTATGTATAGAATGCTATACTAAAAACCGGTATTTTGAAACTGACACAAGGATATTCTTGATTGCATAGTAGAGTGTATATGAGGCTTATCCCTGACTATCCAACATAAAATGAGCAAGCATTTCTCTTGTTATGGTGATCTCCAACGTGTGTTTGATGCAATTCATCATGGATATCTTTCAACATTTATCGCTTTCAAATGTATACCCTGCTTCATGCCTTATATTTACCATATTTTACTTATAACGTTTTAGAAAAAAAAATGAATATACATAAAAAAGATCTACACAATTTTGCAAGATAATATTTCAGGAATCACTGTCTACTTAGTATGCTTATTATCATTTAGCATTAAACAGATTCCATACTGCTCAGTATTCTTAAGTGCCAAGTAAGGTTGGAACTGATGAAGATAAACACCACTGTCCAAGCACCAGTCACAGTTAGTGGTTAGTCAATCAAAGAAGCTGAGTCCTTCATCTACCTGGTTAGTGTGGTAGATATACAGGGTGGCACAGGCCGCGACATCAAGTCAAGAATTGGCAAGGCAAGAACTGCATTCACCATGTTAAAGAACATCTGAACATCTGTATTACTACTAAACTGCGTATCCTAAACTCAAATGTAACGTCCGTCTTATTGTATGGTGCAGAGACGTGGAGGATGACTATACCTACCCTGCAGAAGATCCAGACATTTTATAACACCTGTCGCAGACGCATATATTCAACATCCGATGGCCTGAAAGGATCTCCAATGAAGTAATAGACATGGAAAAAAGCAGGAGAGGAACCAATGGACATACAAATAAGACAGAAAGTGGGGCTGGATTGGACACATATTAAGAAAGTCACCATCCAGCATCACACACCAGGCCCTGCCTTAGAGCCCACAGGGCAAAAGAAAAGGAGGACGTCCTAGAAGTTCTCGGAGGCGTGACTCAGAGTCGGAGCTAAAGACACAGGATATAACCTGGCATGATGCAGCTACAGCAGCTCAGAATCGTGTTCGTTGGAGAACTGTTTTTTATGGCCTAAGTAAGTAAGTTGGAAATTTGTAATCCTCCTGCGTCTAGACAGGGATTTTTAACAACAGACAAATAAAAGTATTTTATTATTTCTTAGAGTAGATTAGTGAAGTTCTGTAGCATCGCGATGAGTTTTTATTGTTTGTTTGTTTGAAATATTTTTGGGGGAGGGGGCATTAAATTTAACAAATAATTACGGTCGCCTGCATAGCGCAGAGGCTGCTCTATAATCGTTGACTAAGGAGCTATTTCTTACATCGTGGGTGATTGAACTCCAGAATGGGACGTGTCCTTTAGATGGAAGTCACGAGACCGTAAAACTTATACAGTTTGTTTCTATAAGTATCGGTCGAACAGTATCCTTCACTACTCGGTGACCTTAAGTGCCGAGTATAAGTATATGATGGCGTCTCCTGATCAATATGAGTACAAAATTCTTGCGATGGACGAAAATCAAAAAAAAAAAAATACATAAACAGATGCTTTGACTCCAATGTTTTCCTTCATAAATCTAACATGCAATACATGTTTTTAAGATGATGGAACCAGTACATGTAAGTTGGTTCTTGGATTTAACAAGAAAGTAATGATTATTTTGTACAATAAAATGTCTAGGTAATACATAAGGCCTTAGGATCATAAACTGAGAACACATAAAAACAATATAATTTTTGAAATATTTTTAATAATCAGTCAAAATTTTCATCATATGTTAGAAATAAAAAAACTCCAAATTATTAAAGTAATTACATTAAATATGCTACATGTAAAAGGAGCGCAGTGGATCAAAAACTCTTGATTTGGGAAGATGCATAATTACCTATATATATGTACATTATATATTGTGTGAAGAGTGATTCCCTTTTAAAGTTTTATATATATTAAGAAGCTCCTGTTTGGTTTGAAATTCTTATATATGCAAGGTGTTAGCTATAGGTAGGTCTTTGTAAAGTGGATTAAAAATGCTGCAAATACCTTATCAGCTTTGCTACCACGATATCCTTTAAAACATATATTTCTGGGGTTGTGGTAGTTAAGACACATTCCACAGGCCAGGCGTCTGTGAAATTGCTATACTGCTTGTCCAATTGTTTATTGTCTTGGCTATAAAAATATTCCTGCAATGTCAGCGAGTTTAAATAATTATCGTTTCTAAACACGTCACAGCTACAATGTGTTCTCTGCAATCATACTTGAATTTACAAAATATATTTAATAAAAACATGGGTACATGTAAATTAAAGTCATTTGGTAAGCAAACGAATTCCAGAAAATTGATCATACTTTATTATTCAAAAACACAGAAAACAAATCAGCAAAAAAATCTCGCAGAACAAAAATAATTATCAAATTATGATTTTATCTAATTGTACAAAAAAATCAACACTTTTTGCTGAAAAAAGACATTTTCCTGATTTACAAATTTCATGAATAAAACAAATTTCGGGGAATAGAAGCAATGATAAAATTATTGTATTTTTTAATTGAACATAGTAAATCTACAGTAAATCAACACTGAGAAAAGACATTTTCTTAATTTACAGAAGTATAACAAATGTACACATAAATGAATTAAGAGAAATATGTGTATAAATTATGTCTCCATGCTTATGACAATATGCAATACACACCTTTGTGTATAAACTGAGGGTAATGTGATAACTTTTCCATTATTTAAACATGTTATATGTACATGTCATTCAAATTCCAATAATTACGCACACTGTATAACTTGGAATAGAACTTTTTTTTCTTCTTTTTTTAAGTAAATAATTAAATATACAGTGCAGAAGAAAGAAAGTAGTAATAAGGGTATTAGAGCATTTGAAAAAAAAAATCTCATATAAAAAAATATTAGAATGGATTTCATTTAGCAATACAATTGTCCAAAATCTGGCTCTTGTATTTCAATGTTTTGGACGTTTTTGACACACCGACAAGACATAAAAAGCACATCAGAACAAAATCTCACATGTGGGTTATATTCTTAATTTTTGGTATTTTCATAACGGTATACTGGATATAATTTAGTATCTGTACACGCTGTGCTTACATGTAATATATTTAAGTCATTTTTTCAATAATCATGAATCAAAAAAGAATTGCTAAATTTGATATGATTTTTGTTTATCTAACAGAAAAGATTTTTATTATAACAAACTCTTCATCTGGTTAATAAATTAACATCTTTTTCATCAACGTTGTGATCCTCAGCATCGGAAAGTCCTGTCCTCATGTCGAATGTTGTACACGTTACCGAGTGTTATAGATTAATTTTTAGAATAGAATATTGTATGGTCCTACAGTTCACCTGAAATTAGCAAAAAGGTAAATATGATTCAATAACACACTCTTCAAAAAATATTAAAATTTAGCTAGATCATCTGGAATTGATATTTAACAAATCAGAGATAAGCGCAAAATTAAATTAAAAACAAAGAAAGATATCTTACTGTCAATAATATACCGTGCACAAATGGTTCAAGCATTGGATAAAATAATCAAAAACTTAAAGATGATAGAGGTCTGCAAATTAACCATCAGATATTATTTATTGTTTAGACATGATATCTTAAATTGTCAATTATCATTTCATAAAATTTTTCATATATAATTTAGTTTTAAAATTTAGCATTTTTGAATATATTCATATGGAAATCTTCTAAAGGAGATCAATCTTGTCTAAAACTGACCAAAACCACCATCCCTCTCAAGTCACATTGTCTTTTTAAGTATAAGGGTTATATAACGTATATATATAAGTTCACATAGCTAACAATAGGCAGCCGATGGTTACAAATAAGAATAAATAACAACCAGTTTTATTTTTCAGCTATCAGCAAAATTTTCCATAGATTTATATTTCAATTGTTTGAATAACGTTACCAGGTATAGTGAGAGGATTTCAAAAATTGTTGCCGTAAGGTTAAACAAAATTTGCAATACAATTATAAAGAAGGCAACATAAAGCCTTTAATCTCTGTATTAAAGAAAATTTACTATTCCTAGAGCTAAACATAAAACGATGAAAAAATGAAGAAATTTATAATGAATAAATGAATATTTTTTAAGATGGAGATCTATTTGAAAAAAGTGTATATCATTCATGTTTTTCTCAAATTAATAAGCAAAGTTGTTAATTAGTTCAGAGAAATTATTTCAATTGACGTACCCTTCCCCCATATCTCCAAAAGTTCTTTTTTGTTTATTCTTTTGTCGGAATGTACTTTGCACCTAGGGCATGGTGGGTACTCTGCATACATTTCAGAAAGTTCTTTCTCAGAAATAAAACACTTTTCGTCTTCTTCTGTAATGAGAATATTTTCACATGAACAAGGGAAACCTATCTCGTAATCTACATTTCCATGAAATGTTTTTGTAAGTTCTGCTATTTTCTTTTCTATTTTGAAACGGATATCTCGTGTCCTTTCCGTTTGTAGTGGTATGTCATTTCCCGATGGAGTAAACACCTGCAGTTGAATTGATGTTTTGTTGACTGCAATAGCAATAGTATGATACTCATCTTTTTCAGTTCCACAGAATAATGCTATGTTCTTGTAAAGCTCCTTTGCTTGGGTGTCCAAAAGGGCAAAGCAAGCAACAACAAGGCGAAAGAAAAAGAAGTGGGGTAAATATGTCTTGAAGTAAAATGAGAGTATTGGAGTCTTCTTCCATCTTGTCCATTGTTTCCCTTTCTTTAATTGCCTCTTGTTCATGCTTGGGATATAGTAGCATTGACTTTCTGTCGTATCTTTTTTATTCATTTTTGCAAGGATGCCAAGTTTCTCCATAAAAGGTGTTATCCTATTCAGATACTTGGCATAAGTGGAGTCATTTCCAATATCCTCCCATATTTTGAGCATCAAGGACTCTGTTATCATACCATCATCAAAATATTGATCCCAATCTTCGTGAGAAGCCATTTTTGTTGGCACATGCTTCCGATCAGTTATAATGTTTTTGAATGCATCAACAAACCACTGAATGTCCAAAATAATGTCATCCCCTAAATCCGGAAAATACAGAATCAATCCAATTTCGTGATAAAATTTCAGAATATCTCCAAAATCATCCTCCGTTGAGTTTTCTATGAATTTCTGAAGCTCCTCTTTAGATAAAATTTTCAATCCTTCACGTTTTCTGTCTTCAATAATTTGTTCGAAATCAGACCACTGCTTTGGTACTCTTTCTCCCCAGTGTGGAAGGGATTCTGCAGTTTTTGCAATGTAACGTCTAAGTTTTTCAAGTTCTCGAAGCTCATCTTGTGATCTTTCTCGTGGAGGAAGTTCCAGCTCAAAATCCTTACAAACAAGGTTTTTAATATTTCCTGGTATATGTTTGCGTAGTTTGATGAAAAAACTTCCATATGCAGAGGCATCCTCTTCACTGGCCTAAAATAAATAAAACAATTAGCCTTGCCAATAGATTATAGATAAAAAGTTTTTTTTTCATCCCTTTTTATAAGAATTACAGATATAATCATCAATAAATAAACCTATTGCCTTCTTCTTTTTCTTCTCTACTAAGAAAATTCTAATGTTAACAACTCTACATGTATTTTTTATTGTATTTCGTGTCTTATACTGTGTTAATTACACTTGCGAACCAAGTGAAAGGCTGAAAATAGTATTTAGGCAAATCAACAACAGGTTTGTTATGTCTGTTGTTGAACGTCTCTCTCTAGAAATTTCACTCGCATTGAGACGTCATTACTTTCTGATGGAGAACTGTTAATTCAGACTATCTAGGGGTGATACATATTTGCAAAATTTCCCTTTATCTCGTATCTACATTACAGCAATACGAATTGAAGTGAAAGTTTGCATACGTTAAGTCAAAAACATAGTCTTAAAAGAGCATGTGTAACAAAATTTTTTGCTCTGTAGTCATGACCTCAAACAGCGAAAATGTCGTCTTTATGTAGTAAGTACATGTGTGTATATGAATTATGGTAAAAAATGTTACTTGTATATTAACAAATCGTTCAAACAAAATTCTGTTGTCATTATCATTACTCTGCTAATAAATAAATATAAACAACCATTTAGTTATATATTGAACTAATTTCATCAAAACTATTAGGTCTCCGTTTTTAATGTTCAGTTGATAAGAGAAAAATCCGCCCACCCGAACAAAAAATGGGACACATGGCGGGTGTTACGGATTAAAAAGGGATGCTCACGACCTCTGGAATTCCAACAGGATCGTGTTGTACTGTGCATATGTCATCTTGATATAGTTTATGGCTTATTTATGTTTCAAGATCGATCACTATTTGATATCCTCACATTTTCACATATATACATAGCTAATAAAATGCTACCAAATATCAAAAGAATTTTAGAGTTTTTTATCTTGACATTTCATTGAAAACTGAGTTTGTATTACGTATACGAATATGCCCGAAAAATTTCGAACACTTACAGGACAGGTGTTAATTTGAATACTGATAATAAAAAATCATTATTACAGTTTTTTAGTTGGAATAATAATTATACATGCAAATCATACAAATGTCATGGAAATGTTTAGGAAGTGTTTTAGCTATATGAAAAAGGGTTTATTGAATTTAACTGTATTGGTAAATGCAAACAATAGAGCCCCACCCTTACACCAGAACCTCTGACCCTGAGGCCAAGAAATTATTTTTTTTTCGAACAGACACCGATACTCTAAATCATTATAACGGAGCAGAGGAGATTTTCAAAAAAAAAAATAATAATGTACGTTTACTATATAATCTATATATCCCCACTTAAACACAGAAACCTCTGACACCGACCCGAGGCCATGCATTTTACAAATTTTGTAGCTGCGCGACTGGAATGCCACGCCTGTTTGTAAATGTAACAATGTAACAATGGTCCTTAATTAAGCCTTTTTATGTTCTTAGTGTCGTCTACTTGTATTGCCTTATTATATTATAATCAGACTAACACTGTATTTGGAGTATCATTTTGCAGAATTATTACTATTTTTAGTAACCAAGGCAACAATATTCATCGAAGTCAAAAACCCATATACAGAATTCTGTATCTTAGTGTAGTCTACTTTTAGTCAGCTTATATTGAAATCAGACCAAAACTTTCAAAAGTTTCAAAGTAATCTAGATAGGCAATTCAATATTTTACATAGTTTAAAGACTTTCGGCCATTTAGAAAATTACAATGTATCTTGCGTTTCAAATATCACATAAACTCCGTTATACCCAGCAATCTCAAGAGCATGTCCTTTTCATCATTTTTTACATTCAATTTCTATCAATTTATATACCTGATACAAAAGTTAACGTTTATCTGATATATAAGCATACCTTTGAATTTTTGTAAGAATCTTTGTGGGTTTCAAGTACAATGATAGGTGTCAATGTTTTCCCGTGTTCACTACTTCCTGATATATGAGGTCTTCTTTTATAACCTTTGTAACCGTCTTCCTTGCTATATGTTCTAATAGTCTGCAGCCAGAAGATGAAATACTCTAAAACATATATAAAGATTTTTAAAAATATTTTATAAGCATAAAATTACTAGTGAAACTATGTTCAGATACTGTGACTGATTTCTAGAGAAGTAAATGCAATTAAATAATTATATGAAAAATGCTGAAATCCATGACATTAGTCACCTAGTGCAGTCCATTCTTCAAACAGGGTGCCCTGGACACAATTTCTGTCATCTTGTTGTAGTTTTGCATTTAAGTCCTGGGTCATGTCTATGACTAACAGATAGATTGCTCTATGTGATAAGTAGACCTGGTGACAGGCGTAATAAGCGGCCTGTCCTGCGAAGTCCATCACACTAAGTAATTGCTTTTCGTAGCTTTCTGCAAGTGGAGCTGTATAACTTTCATAGTCTAGGGAAAAAAACTCAAACACTTTTATGTTCACAAATATTGCAAATTGATTAAAACTACCATTTATCATAATTATGTTTTGCTCAATATCTAGTACTGCATTCTGATTGGCGTAATTAGCCTATCGAATACAAGCGGTTTTGCAGGAACACGTACATGTATATATGGGAGCTATGTACAAGTGATTTGTTTTGTACAGGTAATTTCTATTTTAAGCATTTCTTTACGAGATTCATTAGTAAATTTATAAACAGCGGCAAAAATGCCTATGTTTACTTAAATTGAGAGATTTTCGTTGCCCGATAGCAGGAGGTGAATATCTATGATGTCTAAATCAAGTCGAAAAAGTCAGTCAAAATATTACTTCGATTGATTAATTGTATGTTGTTTAAGGTTCCTCTCCAGAATTTTTCACTCATATGGAGACGCCACCACTTGCCGGTGGAAGGCTACAAATTTTGTCCTATGCTCGGCACTCAGGGCCTTTGTGCAGTGAGGGATCTTTTTGGTGCCAGCACCTACTGCGACAGGGGCCTCGGTTTATACGGTCTCATCCGAAGGATCGGTCTCCACGTCCCACAGTGGGATTCAAACCCACGAAGTAAGAATTGACTAATTACTTCGCCACTCTAGATCAGACGCTCTAACCACTGCGCCACGCGGTCGACAATATTACTTCGAGCATTAAGGCATTTTTTTTAAAACGAAGAAAAAATGGAAGGCATCTTCCTGTTTACCACAAGAGCAATAAGGATTATCAATGATATTACGTTTATAGAAGTCTTGGTTCAATACACATTTGTGCCTTAATTTAGTATGACTAATAGAAATACGTTTACCATACAAGAAAAACCTGCAAATCTTATATACTGCAGCTGATATTATAAGCAAATAAAAAATTCATTGGAATGGTTTCGAAAAACATGGTTGCATGGGTGTAACGAAACATTACATTACTGATTTTGCCTTTTATCGATTTATATGTTTCCTCTTTTTCCTTCACCCCTTAAAAATCGTATTTGTTTACATATATTTATATTTAACATGTCTATAAATTAACCAACAAACCAAATAAAGTGCTGCTACTGCCATCTTCAGATTGTCTAATAAGAAACAAATCCTGATGAACGTCCAATCCGATAGTTGTCTCTGTTGGTTGAGCGGTTGCCTCCCTTCCTTTTGCTCTCTTCAGATTACGTAGTACAGTTGTCTTCCCTGCCCCTGTACAGCCCACAAGGAGACACCTCGCACGGTACATAGGGACACTGTCTTCATTTATTTTGTCAACAACTCGTTTTCTTTCCCCAAGCTCCCATTTTAACACTTCTTCAGGTATGTTCACTAATGATTAGAAGAAAAATGACAAATGTTAGCACTGCTCAAGACAATATCGGTAAAGTATTAAAAAAAAGACATATAAAGCTTTACATAATTATAAAAAACAATAATCAAAATTTGTCAATTACGATGATCATTGAGTCAAATTTATCCTGCTGTATCACAGAAAAATGGTATTTTAAACATTGCACCTTCATTTTTCTATAAAAAAAACGATCCCATACCTATATTTATCCATAAGTATCAAACACTAAATACTCGGGTTTGAAAAAAAAAACAAATACTCTGAAGATGATTTCACATCAATCTTACTAAACTAATATTGACTTGTGATAGTGGCAGATTTTTCCCCCGATAACAATTTCTAAACAAGAGACACGTGCACATGGGCCACATTTCTCACCCGAGCACTGTGGCTAGTAAAAGTATAAATTGGTTTATTATTGAAAAGGTAAAATTCAAAAGTAGTCCAATAAACAACCATGGATATTCTATCTTTGAGAAGATGAATTTTAAAGAAATTTCCTATATATTTCTATGTAAAACTTTGGTCGGACATTTTGGCCCTGCCCTATACCCCACGGGGTCATGATTTGAACAAACTTGAATCTACACTACCTGAGGATGCTTTCATGTTAATATGATGAATTATGGCTGGGTCATTCTTGAGAAGAAAATTTTTAAAGAATGTTCCTATATATTTATATGTAAAACTTTGGTCGGCCATTTTGGCCCTGCCCTACCCCCGGGGGTCATGATTTGAACAAACTTCAATCTACACTACCTGAGGATGCTTCCACATAAATATGATGAATAAATGCTTGGTCATTTTTTAGAAGAAGATTTTTTAAGAATGTTCCTATAAATTTCTATGTAAAACTTTGGTCGGCCATTTTGGCCCCGCCCTACCCCCAGGGGTCATGATTTGAACAAACTTGAATCTACACTACAATGATGCTTCAATATAAATATGATGAACTATGGCTTGGTCATTCTTGAGAAGAAGATTTTTAGAGAATTTTCCTATTAATTTCTATGTTAAACTTTGGTCGGCCATTTTGGCCCGCCCTACCCCAGAAGATCATGATTTGAACAAACTTGAATCTACACTACCTGAGGATGCTTCCTTATAAATATGATGAATTATGGCTGGGTCATTCTTGAGAAGAAGATTTTTAAAGAATTGTCCTATTTATTTCAATGTAAAATTTTGGTCGGACATTTTGGCCCCGCCCTACCCCAGGGGGTCATGATTTGAACAAACTTGAATCTACACTACCTGACTATGTCATGATACTATGATTCCATATAAATATGATGAATTATGGCTCCGTCATTCTTGAGAAGAAGATTTTTAGAGAATTAAAAATGTTAAAATCATGACCCCCGGGAGTAGGACGGGGCCACAATAGGTAATACAAGTTTTACATAGAAATATATAGAACAAATCTTTAAAAATCTTCTCCTCAAGAACCACTGGGCCAGGAAAGCTGAAACTTATGTGAAAGCATCCTTGGGTAGTGTAGATATTAAATTATTAAAATCATGACCCCCGGGGGTAGGGCAGGGCCACAATAGGGAATCCAAGTTTTACATAGAAATATATAGAACAAATCTTTAAAATCTTCTTCTCAAGAACCACTGGGCCAGGACAGCTGAAACTTATGTGGAAGCATCCTTGGGTAGTGTAGATATTAAATTGTTAAAATCATGACCCCCGTGAGTAGGGCGGGTCCACAATAGGGAATCCAAGTTTTACATAGAAATATGTAGAACAAATCTTTAAAAATTTTCTCAAGAACCACTGGGCCAGGAAAGCTGAAACTTATGTGGAAGCATCCTTGGGAAGTGTAGATTCTAAAGTTTTTAAATAAAAAAAGGAAGGGGTTTGTTGGGCATGATTGGTATAACAAGAGGGGGAATCTGGTAAATATCTGCATCACCCAAGTTACTCAGGTGAGCTATGTGGCCCATGGGCCTCTTGACGGATATGGTGTTAATAGGAACAAAGACGTGTAGGACAAGTTCGCGACGAGAAATATTCGCGATGACAAGGCTCTAACGAACTTTGCGAAAATTTCTCGCACGCGAAAAAGGTTGGTTTACTGTAAAAAGGAGGTACGTTAGGCACCAAAATCCGCCTAGTCCCAAAATCTGGTGATAATATTTAAATAATGTGTCTTTGATACCCCTGTTATAAATCAATTTATTCTTTGAAAATAATTCAAACCGTTTTCCCTACACAACTGAATAAAAATGCAATGTTTTCTTAAGAAGATAACACTGACGACGTCATGACGTTATAACGTTCACATGGCGTTATCAAATTTCAACGTAATGATTCCTGTACAGTGTAAAGAATTGTACATTTCTCAACCTAAAAATTAAATTCATATCTAAGTCTATTATTATTTTTTTTTATTTAATCTGTTCTAAATTAAACGTTTCAGTTTTTTTTCTTTATATGAATTGATATACATGTATACAATAACCGTGGGTCATTTAAGGAGCTAATTTTCCGAGAAAAACTATTTCATCAAGAAAGCGTATTTATTGTCAGAATTTTTCCCCTCTCCATTTCTCTAAAATTCATGATAATAATTACGATACAAAATTAAATCTAAAAATTCCAGTATACGATACAATCATGCTTACCTTTTATTTACCTATTTAGGTATATACATGTATACAGGAATATACATACATAATTCTATGTACGTACTCTTCAAAGCGCAAGGTGTGCTTTTATACTGCGAATAAAATCTTGAATGCAACATAAAAATCAGTGTTTATGCCAGCAATTTCTTTGATTTTTTTTCTATTCAAGATTTATTTTTGATGAAGCTAAGACATTTATATTTATCTATGAATTACTTTGTTTCGGATTTATTACTACAGTATAGTACTTTTCAGGCACGTAGCATCGTTTTTGAAAATAAGGGGGGGGGGCAATCTGAATTTGTTTTTTTACTTAAAAAAAGTTGACCAGCGAAAAAAAAAATAAAACAAAAAAACCCCAAAAATTAAATATTGCCCAAAATCGAAAATCCTATTTCGTGTGTGTATGTGTGTGTGTGGGGGTGGGGGTGGGGGTGTTTTAATAATATGAAGATGTCACGGCGTCCCTAAGTCGACGGTCGCGATCCTACTGTGATCTCACGGCGTTTTACTGCGTTCACATGGAGATCTCTCGGCGATTGACTGCGCTTCCGCGAAGTTTTCACGGCGCGTTAGGAGTTTTCACCTCGTGTTCACGGCGTTCTCAATGCGCTGGCTGCGTTCACAATACCATCACAACGTGTTCTATACTCATTGACTTAAATTCAAAAGGCATGGAAAACATTTTTTGTTTAAAGATTCAAGTTACACGATGAAAAGAATTCTATAATCATGCCAAGAAATATTCTTATAGATTAAAAATGTTCTATTTACATAATTAAGTACTTTTTATTAATAGTTTTATGATTAAAATCCCTTTTTAAAAAAAATTATCGGATCAGATGTGTTGTTAGACTTTCTTTGATTTTATTATGAATGTGAAAAAATAAACACACTGAAAAGTTCTTTACAAAGTTTAAGTGAAACAACAGAACAAGTTCTGATGTAAAGTTCTCTTCCATTTTTGTTTTCACTTAAATGCTCCTTGTGCAACAATTAAATACGTTGGAATTATTGCTGAACAAATATGATGTCATTTCTCTTGTTTTGTGAGCTGGCTGACAACGACCTAACAACGCCGTGATTGCGCATTGTGATCGCCAACAGACGCTGTAGAAACGCCATGGGAGCGCAATGATCGCAGTGACAACTCCGTGCTGTCGCCGTGTAATCGCAGTCCAAAAAATCACAAGACGATAAATCTCATTAGAAGCGCCGTAAAAACACGATAGAAACGCAGTGACATCTTCAAGGACTCCGCGACATCTTCGTAGGTCTCCGTGGAAGCGCAGTCTACTATCACTGCGTTCGTGCTGCGATCATGTGCGTCTTCACCGCGTTTTTACGGAGCTCCCACTACGTTGTTGGAGATCTCACCAAATTACTACGGCGATCATACTACGTTTCTACAGCGTTTTTATCAGACCGCGATCACACGGCGCGTACTTTCTGCATGCCCAAAGTGATTACCGTCCCCTGGCGTTCTAGGAGACCCTAAGAGACCCTATGGCATTCAGTGGAGATCTTGTAGCGTTGTCACGGCGCTGTAGGAGACTCAACTGCGATCACCTCGGCGTTTTGCATTTTTTGCAGTAGCCGAGAGGACGCAGCCCCGGTGTGACAGGGGTTTAAGCACTTATCATCAAACGATAGCCAATACATGCATTTTCCTCCTTACATATGTACAAATGCATACACGTACGAGACATAATGTATGATGATTTTTTTTTCAGAAAGTTCAATAATTTAAAAAATGTCGATGTGTCTTACCGATCAATAAAAACCGGTTTAAAAGAGATATCTGCAATTGAAACAAAATGATATACATCTTTAAATAAAATGTGAAAATGACATAAGACAGAGGTGATCAAGGAGAAACGGGTTAAACTTAGCTCTTCGAATAAAGGGCTACATGGTAAAATACCGTCACTGGCGGGAGAGAAAAAATATAATCGCGAAAAAGCAGTAAAACTTTCACGGAAAAGAGGAACTGTGAAAAGAACATTTCAATATGTGATGAACTCTACCATGCCACAAAACATTCTCGCAGCTCTACATTGATAACCCACAACTTTGTGCATGCAACTGCACTTAAAGTCAATTGTAACTTTGTAGTGTGTATTCAGAACTTCTTTGGAAAACTGTGTAACAAGGTCACATCATGGAAGAGAACACCACCACTACATACCCCCCCCCCCCCAAATGCTATCCCCAAATCACTATATTTCTGAGACATGAAAACCGTTCCGTACGATTTATATCCATATGTCCTTTTATCAAGTTTACTACAAATAATACATAATGTATCTTTATTTTCATTTTTAACAGTCAGCCATATTTGATGTATGTGCGTGTATATCATAACAGAATATAAGTCAACATCAATAAAACTGAACTCCTTGTTATTATTTAAGGGACGGCCATTGATCTAATTTACAGAAGGGGTCGCCAATTTTCAGATTATTTATTTTTAAACCACTGTATGACTGAATGAGCTTTTCCAAGATGTTCACAGACCATTTCATTTAACACCCAGTAAATTAACATGCTAAAAATCTAAACTACGTACAGTGTTTTTGACGGGTGTAGATACCCCTAGTCAATTTCAGAATATTGTAACACAATGAGTGTATAAATTATAAGTTTAATTGATATATTAATTTGTACACCTTAACATATTTAGAGAGTTTAAAATATTATTAGAAATACTCTCTCTAGGACTAAGGTTTAAAATGAACCGTACTACTTTGTTCTGGGTTACTTGTAATCTGTGTTTCAGTTGCTTGTTTATTCCACAATACCAAGAAGAACTGGCATAGTCAAATTGTCTGCACTCTATTTACAGGTAAACAAACAAATTTACACTCTGGTGTTAAATGGAACAGCGTTAACGCAGCATGGTAACCTAATTTGTTTCTCTATATAGAATGGATCAGTCATATTTTAGGGCTGCTACATGTAGTACATGTAGCAGAATAGATATAAAAATCCTTGAAGTTCTGAATGATGCAGGATAACCTCCTCGATGTGTTGTTTGAGATATAAAAGTCTCGGCTATCGCCTCGGCTTTTATCTTTCAAACAACATTTCTAGACCTCGGAGGTTATACTGCAACATTCACGAAAAGGCGGAGTTTATATCTTAATCAATTAAACAGTTCAAAATTTAATTGTTGTCTGTTTTTAGTAGGAATGTGGGATTTTATCGGTATACCGGTATATCTCGATTTTTTGTTGCGTGATATGTATCGTGATACGGAGACCTAAATACCGGTCTTTAAGTACATATTATAAAGTTCAAAAATTATTCATTTATTTGACCAATCTTTCAAATTACAATCATAGAAAGTATAAAAAAAAATGTTGTAAAAAGTGAAAAGAACCGCCCAAACATAATTGATTTTAAATACATTAAATTTTCAAGAATGTAAAATTTTGTTTTCTAGCATATTTTTTAGAAAAAAATAATTTTTCATATAATCATTGTAAAAACGGCTTTTAAAAATATCATGATACAGGTGTATTATCGCAATAGTGTGTGTGTGTGTGTGTGGGGGGGGGGGGTCGTGATATATCGTGATATGAAATTTTTGGCGATACCTATCTCTAGTTTTTAGTGATCATAAATGTTGTTTTTCCGTACATTATGCAGGCCCTTGACTATAAAAGCCAGTGTTCTCGCAAAAAATCAACTATATATTTCTTGAAAATGTTAAAATATTCAATATTTATGATTCATAGAATGTTAATAGCTATATCGAAATTGATCTTACACTCTTATGATCTTACATGTAATACAAGGTAAGCTCTTGAATTGAATTATTAAATATAAAAGATACAATTATATACAACGTTTACTACTACCCGCAGTTAACAGTTCAACAATTTCATCAACGTTGTGAACCTCAGCATCCGGAATTCCGGTCCCGATAACTAAAGCTGTACATGTTACCTAGCGTTATAGATAAATCTAAAACAGAGAACATTGCATGGAGCTACAGTTCACCTGAAATTTAAAGAGGATATATATGAATTAATAAGACACTCTTAAGAAAAAATTAAAATTTAGCTAGATCACCTGGAATTGATGTAAACAAATCAAAAATAAGCGCTAACATTAAATAAAAAAAATCAAAGATATTTAAGTATAAATAATGTGCCGCGCACGAATCAAAAACTTAAATAGGATGGGGATCAGTAATATCATCAAAACCATCGGATATAACTTATTTTTTTTAGACATGATATCTTAAGCTATTAATACGGAAGCCCATTAGTGCAAACCAAAAATATATAAAGAAAAACGGAATTAATATATAAAGGAAAACCAAAAATATATAAAGGAAAACCAAAAATATATAAAGGAAAACCAAAAATATATAAAGAAAAACCAAAAATATATAAAGAAAAACCAAAAATATATAAAGAAAGACCAAAAATATATGAAGAAAAACGGAATTAATATATAAAGAAAAACGAAATTGATATAAAGAAAACGGAATTAATATATAAAGGAAAACCAAAAATATATAAAGAAAAACCAAAAATATATAAAGAAAGACCAAAAATATATGAAGAAAAACGAAATTATTACATAAAGAAAAACGAAATTGTTAAAAGTAGAAAAACTTCAACTAAAATACGGAATTTATTGAGGTGCACGGTAAGGGTCTGAACCCATAAATCATTAGTGCACCGCGTCTGATAGACCTGATTTTGTTTCAACAATAAACAAGCGTGGTGTTTGCCTTTACATTCACCTTTTCCTAT
>PRKT01001654.1:0-12322 GCA_003671525.1 Saccostrea glomerata | reverse complement strand
ACATACCATCAAATTTTCATTAATTCCCAATTATCTCCCCTTGAATGAGGGCGTGGCCCTTCATTTGAAAAAAAACTTGAATTCCCTTTACCCAAGGATGCTTTGTGGCAAGTTTGGTTGAAATTGGCCCAGCGGTTCATGAGAAGAAGTCGAAAATGTGAAAAGTTTACAGACGGACAGACAGACGACGGACAAAATGTGATCAGAAAAGCTCACTTGAGCTTTCAGCTCAGGTGAGCTAAAAACGAAATTATTAAGTTAAGATAGCATCGTTGATAAGTTTAACAAAACAAAACGCGAGGATAAGGGTTCCTGTCACGCGTGGTTCATTCCACAGTGAGTGTGTCTTCAGCGCCAGACAGGGACATGCTGGACGAAGAATTATAGAAATGTCCACAAGAAGAACAAAATGCCATTTTAGAAATGTGTTCTTGTATAGCCTAGGTCACGCAAGTCGTTTGACCCCCCACTCAAAAGCCTTGGAGCATACTGTAGATAAAATTTTCACCACGGGGCGGCGCTGTTAAAGAACGTTTACTCTAAATTTTATGGCGACTCCTCTGAAAGTCATTACATTTAAAAAGTAAATAAGCATATACTGTCAAACATTCTATACATTTCTTTTTTTTTTTATTCAGCAAGTGATTAGAAAGTGTGTACTCTAACATAGACTGATTATTATTTCATCTGCAAACTCCTACACCTGCGTACGCACTGTGTGTACCAGATGACTAATGACCTATATAAATTACTACGACATGTAAATTATCTTCAACTTCAAGCATCAATTTCGGTATAACATTGACTTCCCATAACCCGTAGCTAGCACTGCCAATATGTCGAACCTATTTGCTAATTTCACCAGGCATACTTTCTGTGATGTTCTTAAAGGAAAGTCGATTTCTAAGATCAGCCAAAACTCTGCTTTTTTTTTTTTTTTATTTTTGTTCAACCAATCACAGGCTTCATCAAATTTTGGATAAGCCTCGTTCTGAAGTAAAAATATTTATAGTGGAATGCTCCTAGACGTTTGGTGTGAGACCATGCATCGATGCAACAAACGTGTAGGTGACCTAGACTAGTTCTTGTATTGCGACGTCCTTATGAAATGAGGGGAATGTAGAAGTAAACATAGTCACGAAGTAATCAAATCATCCTCGTTTTTGTTTCAACAACCCGTGATTTATGAATATACAGATGGGGCGCTAGGCTTATTCCGGAGGGAATTTTTTAATACGAAAAGCAAGGCCTTGACCTTTCAGCGATTCAAGCGATTTGAATTGGATGTCATTGATTTCAATCAAGCAGAAACATCCACCCTCATGATCCTCTATGCATAATGCAACACATCAACAAATTACGTATACCGCTGAACAATTATTGACAATTTACTTCAAACATTAGATTGAAGTATTTGTTTCAGTTGATGTTTTCTCTTTCTCCCGCACTCTTCTTTTTATTTAATCTTTTTATTAAATAATTTCGTTTTTCTTTATATATCAATTCTGTTTTTCTTTATATATTAATTCCGTTTTCTTTATAAATTAATTTCGTTTTTCTTTATATATTAATTCCGTTTTTCTTTATATATTAATTTCGTTTTTCTTTATATATTAATTTCGTTTTTCTTTATATATTAATTCCGCTTTTCTTTATATATTTTTGGTTTTTCTTTATATATTTTTGGTTTTCCTTTCTATATTTTTGGTTTTCCTTTCTATATTTTTGGTTTTCCTTTATATATTAATTCCGTTTTTCTTTATTTATTTTTGGTTTGCACTATTGGGCTTCCGTATATTAACGACCATTAATTATATGAAAGCTTTCATACATTTTAGTTTTAAAATTTAGCATTTTCGTATATATTCATATGGAGATCTTCTTCTAAAGGAGATAGATCTAGTCTAAAACTGGCCAAAACCACCATCCCTCTCAAAGAACGCTTTTTTAAGTAGACTCTGAATAATGTATATATAAGTTCACATAGCTGAAAAGAGTCAACCAATGGGAAAAATAAGATTAAATAACACCAAGATACGTTTTTAGTCGAATATCAGCACCATTTCTCGTGGATTTATATCTAAATGGTTTGAATAACTTTACAAGGTATATTGAGGGGATATTTTTAAAGATATTGCCGTAAGGCTAAAAAAATTTGCAAAATTTGGTATACAGTTATAAAGAAGGCAACATAAAGCCTTAAATTTTTACACCAAAGAAAATTTACTATTTCTAGAGTTAAACATAGAAACAATTAAAGAAATGAAGAAATGGATATTCAATAAAAGTTACCTCTGTTTTCTGCTGTTGCTAAAAATAAAACAAAATTAAATTTTTTTACTACAGTGCAATATATTTTAAGATAGAGATCCCTTTGAATGAGTCTATATCATTCATGTTTTTCTCAAATCAATGAGAAAAGTTGTTTATTAATTCTGAGAAATTATTTCAATCGACTTACCCTCCCCCCATATGTCCAAGAGTTCTTTTTTGTTTATTCTTTTGTCGGAATGAACTTCGCACCTAGGGCATGGTGGAAACTCTGGGGACATTTCAAAAAGTTCTTTTTCAGAAATAAAACGCTTTTCATCTTCTTCTGTAATGAGAATAGTTTCACATGAACAAGGGAAGCCTATCTCGTAATCTACATTCCCATGAAACGTTTTTGTAAGTTCTGCTATTTTCTTTTCTATTTTCAAACGGATAGCTCGTGTTCTTTCGGTGCGTAGTGGTATATCATCTCCTGCTGGAGTGAGTACCTGTAGTTGAATCGATGTCTTGTTGACTGCAATAGCAACGGTGTGATACTCATTTTTTTCAGCTCCGCAGAATAAGGCTATATTTTTGTAAAGCTCCTTTGATTGGCTATCCAAAAGGGCAAAGCAGGCAACAACAAGGCGAAAGAAAAAGAAGTGGGGTAAATATGTTTTGAAGTAAAATGAGAGTATTGGTGTCTTCTTCCATCTTGTCCATTGTTCTCCTTCCTTGAATTGTCTCTTGTTAATGCTCGGGACATAGTAGCATTGTTTTTTCCTCGAGTCTTTTTTAGCAATTTTTGCAAGGATTCCAAGTTTCTCCATAAAAGGTGTTATCCTATTCAGGTATCTGGTATAAGTGGATTCGTTTCCGATCTCCTCCCAAATCTTGAGCATCAAAGATTCTGTTATCATACCATCATCAAAATATTGATCCCAATCTTCGTGAGTAGCCATTTTTATAGGCACATGCTTCCGATCAGTTATAATGTATTTGAATGCGTCAACAAACCATTGAATGTCCAGAATTATATCATCCCCTAAATCCGGAAAATACAGAATTAATCCAATTTCGTGATAAAATTTCAGAATGTCATCAAAATCATCTTTCGTAAAGTGTTCTGCGAATTTCTGAAGCTGCTCTTTAGATAATATTTTCGATCCTTGTCTTTCTCGAATAATTTGCTCGAAATCAGACCACTGCTTTGGTACTTTTTCTCCCCAGTGTGGAAGGGATTCTGCAGTTTTTGCAATGTAACGTCTAACTGTTTCAAGTTCTCGAAGCTCATCTTGTGATCTTTCTCGTGGAGGAAGTTCCAGCTCAAAATCCTTACAAACAAGGTTTTTAATATTTCCTGGTATATGTTTGCGTAGTTTGATGAAAAAACCTCCATATGTGGAGGTATCCTCTTCAAATGCCTAAAATAAATATTACATTTTGGGAAGAGACTATAAATATAAAAATGTTTTCTCATCCCCTTTTATAAGGATCACAATATAAGCATCAATAATAAGCCCCTCTCCTTTTTTTGCTTTTCACTTAAAAATCCACGATGTTTACAATTGTACTTGTGTGTTTAAATTATAACTCGTGTCCTAGAAATGTTGTTAAACGTCTTTTTCGAGATATAATCACTCGCATTGAGACGTCATTACTTACTGATGGAGTACTGTTTATTAGGCTATCCAGGGGTTATTAAAAAATCGCAAGATTCCCAAGTTTCTCGTATCTACATTACCGCAATACAAATTGAAGTAAAATTTTGCATACGTAAAGTCAAAAACAAAGTCTTGAAGGAACATGTGTAACAAAATTATTTGCTCTATAGTCATGACCTCAAACAGCGCAAATGTCGTCATTATGTAGCAAATACATGTGTGTATATGACCTATGGTAAAAAAAAATGTTATTTGTTTATTAACAACTCGTTTAAACAAAATTATGTTTTCATTATAATTACTCTGCTAGTGAATAAGTATAAACTGATATTTAGTAATACATTGGACTACTTTCATAAAAACTATGAGGTCTTCGTTTTAAATATTGATAAGAGAAAAATACGCTCATCCGAACAAGACACGGGACTCAAGTCGGGCGTTACAGATTAAAAAGGGATGCTCTCGACCTCTGGAATTCCAAGAGAATCGTGTTTTATGTCATCTCAACATAGTTGTATGGTTTATTTATGTTTGAAGATCGATCACTTTTCGTTATTCTCATATTTTCATTCACATGATATGTAATGCTACAAATCATAAATACAGGCCGCCCGAGGACATTAAAGGTCATCTGAGTATCAATTTGACAATTTTCCAACAATTAAATTTGCATTTATTTTTAACCAGATCCCATTAAATTTACATTTTTTAAAGAGCCACCATCATTGTTATACACTTTACATGCTTACTCTGGTTTCTTAATACCAACAGGCAGATTAGAGTAACAAAGAGAAAGTGCATTTATATTTAAATTTTGTCTTTATACATGTAACCAGTTGTGCTTTCCACACCACAGGAAACACTGACCTTGGGGCTACATACATCATTTTATCATACTTTTTATTTCATTATAAATGGTTGATTAATTCCAAACATTTCAAAGCAATAATTTATATCCAGATTATGTAACCCCCTCCTAATAACCCTGACCCAGGTGCCCTGATATTAATCATTTTGCTAGATACAATTTTCTTCATCATAAAAATATATACGTATTACATAGCTAATAAATAGTCTCTAATAAAATGCTACCAAACATCAATAGAATTTAAAGCCGCTTCATCCGAAACAGGCACATTTTTATGTTAAACAATAAAAGTATGTCATTACATAGAAAATATATAAAAATTCATTATAAGATTGATTTAATAGTTTATCACAAATCCTTACATTAAAAAAGAGACCAAAAACCTTGTTGACAAACAGCAGTTCCTGACGGGAAGTTAAGACCTGTTTTGAAGTCACCCTTGAAAAAAATACTTTTATCTGATATATCTAATCATGAAGAGAATTCAAACCCGAGTATTTTTTTCAATTAGTAGAATCCTAAGTCATGATATATCTTTTAAAAATTAAGGAATGAATTGAATATAATCCATAGAAATTTTTAGATTAAAATGCATATTTAAAGAATAAAGGAAAAAGGAGGTTTAGTAACGAGGGCTAGAATATTGCCTGTGTACACATTGTTGTGGAAAAAATGATCGGGTTTGTTCTTCACGAGTTATACATGTAAGCGATAAATTTAATTTTTCGAGGATGATTTCACGCAATGTCAACAAATGTCAACAAAGGATTATTTATTGTGTGACCGAACAAAAATTATTTTTTTAACTTTTGAATTTTGATATCTTTAAAAAGAAAAAGACTTTGGGGATATAATTTGACAAAAGTTGAAATAATTTATGGATAATTATTTTTCAAGAAGAAAAACGAAAATATTTTTTAGCGATTAGAATCGGACCAAGCGGCTTTAAGCGTTTTATATCTTGACATTTTATTGAAGGCTGAGTTTGTATTACGTATACGATTATGCCCGAAACATTCCGAATACGAGCATTCAATATCAGACGCCCAGTTGTAAACAGAAAAAAGTCGTGTGGTCAAAGTCTCAGAGCTGAATTAAAGAAAGGAAGTGGTATCTAGGTAAGATGTATAATTTTTTTTTTACACAAAAATGAAATTATTTATTAAGAATTTCGAACACTTGCAGCTCAGGTGGTAATTTGAATACCGATTCTAAAAAAATCATTCATTAGAGTTTTTTAGTTGGAATAATAATTATACATGTGAATTATGCAAAAGTTATGGAAATGTTTAGGAAGTGTTTTAGCTATACGAAAAAAAGGTTTATTGAACTGAATATATTGATGAATATTGGCAGTCGTCGTTATTTTATACGTAGTTGGTTTGTTTAATAACCAGGAGCAAAGAATAGAGCCCCACCCTTACACCAGAACCCCTGACCCTGGGTCCATGAAATTAAATTTTTCGAAGAGACACCGATACTCTTAGTCATTATTATTATGTACTTACATGTAGTTTGTTTAATGCCTTAGAGCAGAGGAGATTTTCAAAGAAATAATGCACATTTACTATATGATCTATATATTCTAACTTAAACACAGGAACCCCTGCCCGAGGCCATGAATTTTACAATTTTACTTTAAACATATTTTATTGAATATAATTCAATCAGGATTGGGCAACAGGCAATGCCTATGTAAGCCCTCTCCTTTTATAATTGGTCAAGATACAAATTAGAAGTAAATAATACATGAACATGATAATCAATAAAATTATAATGAAAAATAAAGATTCACAATCAAGTATTATTTATCAATAAAAATTGATAAATTGATAAATAATTTTACAATTTTGTTAGAGTGTTCACTGCTTATTGGAACCATGCCAAGTTTGACTGCTTGGTGTCTGGGAGTGAAGAAGAAAATGTTTAAAGATTGCATTAATTATGGTGGTTTTAGCCCCAAACTCGGGCCAAAGGTGGGCAGTAGGCATGAATTTCACAATTTATGTTACCCTCTATCAATGGATGTCACATGCCAGAAATATAGTTAATATCGGCTCTGCGGTTCTAGAGAAGAATCTGAAAATGTTCAAAAGTTTACAATCGATTAAAGTCGAACGACATACGAGGAAAGAAGACAGACGGATACAGATAGTAGAGTAATTCTATTTACCTAAAAAGTCAGAGAAACCAATTTCTTTATGAATTTGACTTTTGCCTAAAAATACATTTTGATATATGCAATACTTTTCAAAATATTAAATAATCACAATGTCTGGTATTTTCATCGCCGAACGGGGAGAATTTACTGACGTCGTAATGACGTTAATCACTTTCAGTTGATTCACAGCTAGAATCTACCCAAAAGAGAGTTAGAAATAAGATTGTGACAAAGTTCACTGTGACTGAAGCTCTACTTGTTTGTACTAATAGCAAAAGAGGAAAAGAGTACTTATGCAATCCGGAATTAAAACTTTACAACAGCAATAAATAGAATAATGATCCTGATTAAGCCTTTTTTATGTTCTTAGTGTCGTCTACTTGCATTGCCTCATTATATTATAATCATAATAAAATTGTATTTTGAGTATCATGTTGAGAAAATTCTATTTCTAGTAAAGAAGGCAATAATATTCATCGAAGTCAAAAAACCCCATATACGGAATTTTGTATCTAAGTGTAGTCTACTTGTGTGCCGGATTAGATTGAAATCAGACCTAAACTGTAGGAGAAGTTGTATTATGTCAGATTTTCACAGAAATTTCTATTATTAGTAACCATGGCAACAACCTTCATTGAAATCAAAAACCAATAAAAAGAATTATGTATTATAGTGTATCCACTTGTATGCCAAGTTATATTGAATACAGACAAAAACTGTAGGAGGAGTAGCATTTTGAAAGAACTTCACAAATATTTCTATTTTTAGTAACCATGGCAAAACCGTTCATCGAAATCAAAAACTGATAAATAGACTTTTGTATCTTAGTGTTGTCTACTTGAGTGCCAAGGTATAATAAAATTCGACCAAAACTGAAGGAGAAGTAGCATTTTAAAAGGACTTCCCAGAAATTTCTATTTTTAGTAACCACGGCAACACCGTTCATCAAAATAAAAAAAAATCAATATACAAAATTTTGAACCTAAGTGTGATCTACTTGTGTGCCAAGTTATATTGAAACCATATCAAAACTGTAGGGGAGTAACATTTTGAAAAATTTTTACAGACAAACAGACACCTAGACAAACGGACGGACACCGGACGCATTACAATCGCACAAAGACGTTTTTTTTTATTAAAAAAAATAAATTATGAAAAAATAAACCTTTAGAATAAAAAAGAAATCAAGCAATAGTTGTGAAATTGCATGGATGGAATTTATACCTATGCTATGTTAAATTGGTAGTTTTACAGAAAGGTTCATTACGGATATTTTCAGAATTAATCTTGTGATTTATTATGAATTAAGTTAATGGTCAATAATCGGACTTATAGCTGAATATGATGAAGATCTTTTATAGAATGTTATATATGCATATTTCCCAAAATCCTTTAAATTTCTCCGGTACCAATTTCACTTTTTTTCGACAAGAGCCCATTAAATGTAATATAGTGCATGATTGTCGACAGAAGACGTGTTGAACGACAGATACCTTTTATTAAACATTGCCTAATCAATATATGCTAAGGTCAATTTTCAAAATATTCAGGTTTAAAATGTTATTTTTTTTTACATGTATATGAAAAGTTTTTAACGAGCGTCCAAACTTACATTTGTCCAATTAAATTTAAAAAAAAAGTTCCATGGGCTACCTCGCTCACCTGAGCAATGTGGGTAGGAAAAGAATGCAGAAATCATTTGGTCCCAACCAATCATTAAAAGGGAAGTGTTGATTTGAACAAACTCGAATCTACACTAACTAAGAATGCCTGCATATTTCTTAGACTATATGTTGCTTTATTGCTCTTTACATTTGAACTTACATCGTAGCCCCGCCCTACCCCCATCGGTCATGACTTGAAAAAGTAATTAAATCTACACTACCTGAGAATGCTTCCACAAGACACTACTGAATTAAATATCCCCTTAGATTCCAAAAAATCCCCTGTTGTCCCCCTGTCAGTCCCTGACATTTTCCTGTCTCTCCCTGACTTTCTCCTATGATCCCCTGTCGTTGTCCCTGATCCCCCTGTCCAGTCCCTGTCGTCCCCTGTCGTTGGCCCTGCCTTCCCTGTCTACTCCCTGTCGTCCCCTGACATTTATTTTGGCCAAGAAAAGGAGTTTAAAAAATATTTTTGTTGCATTTAAGAGTGAAAAATGATATAGTCTTGAAAATTTTATGATTTTTTTTTTGAAAATATAGACTTAAATAGTAAAAAGTTAACACATTTTTAAATGCCTTAACTTAATCCCCTGTAATGTAGTTTCTATTACTTGTATCGATGTGATTTTTTTTTAGTTTGGTAGCATTTTGGGGTGAGAACTGCAGAGAATTGCATCGATTCTAAAGAAGAAATAAATTACCAATTTATTTCATCTTGTGATGCTAGACGGCATATACATTGAACTTTTTGAACCTTTTATATATATTTATAAACTTTTTCATTTTTTATTTGATCTACTTTGAAACATCTTTAATCGTAATAACTGTCTTTGTAAAAGAACTAGATTTAAACATTTGGGATAAATTATCAAATCCATGCATGGGATATTTTGTTTTTCCAAAGAATTAAATGAATAAAAATTAATTGAAAGGAATGATATATAAACGCATTAATAAAATAAATGTCTATTCAATAAATAAAAATTATTAAATAAACTAAAAATCTACTTTATTCATTTATTTTCTTATGTGAATAAATCTACAAATCTACTGAATGAATAAATAAATAAATAAATAAGAATTTTATAAATTTATTCATTTATTTGTTTATTTTTTAATTTATCACTCATTTATATCCCTAAAATTTGATTTATTAGTTTTATTTTATTTATTTTCTGAAATATGCTACAAAGTATTTTATTAGCATATTAAAACGACTTTTCATTATTTTAAGTACATGATGGATATCAAAATAATCGTCTCATTATGCACAATATTAATCTGTCAATTAGATTTTTGATACTTTGTTTTGATTAAAAAATCGGTTTTCAAAACCCTAACACGGTTCTGAAAGAACATCAAAGCCATTGATGTTTACCAGTAATTAACTCGGGGTACACAGTCATGACACCTATTGTCTTTCTTGCTGACCGCTATACCTTGTTTATGTTGTGTTCAGAGTGACCGTGTACAGTTTGCAGCTGTTTGAAATAACATTTTCTCTTTGTATGAGAACTGATTTTTTCAATCAAAACAAAATAAAAGTATCAAAGAAACTATTGAGGGGTAAAGATTGTGCATAATGAGACGTTTATTTTGATATCCATCATGGAAGTAAAATAATTAAAAGTAGTTTAAATATGCTTCAAAATATTTTGATACATATTCATTGTTAATCAGTTTACATAGAATATGCGAAACAAATCCCATTTTCGGGTATATGATTATTTAGATTGCTTGTATCGTCAATTTTAAAAATAAAAACATTGTTTTTTGTAATGATTAAATACATGCAGTTAATAAGTTTATTTTTTTTATTTACTAATCAATTATTGTATTGATTAAAAAAAGAAACTAAAATATTCCAAAGTGCGCCAGTACCCCTACTGTCTTTTTTTCTTTCTTTTTTTTTTTTAATTTTTACAAAAGGTAGAAAGTCACACCATTGTTAAATGAATAAAACATGAATAAAATAAAACTCTACAGAAATACAATTTCTTGCGGATATAAATGATTGACTAATTTGTTGGTTTTTTTTTTAAATTTCAAATATAAATAAATAAATTGTTTTTATTTATATTTATTTCATTATTTTCTTTTTAATTTTATTTTATTTATTTACTATGTATTTATTTCGCTGTAATCTGCTTTATTCATTAAATACTGGTTTGACTTTGTACCATTTGTAAGAAACAAAGTCAGCAGGGGGTATTGGTGCATTTTGGAATGTTTTAGTGTTTAAAACCAAATCATTAATTGATTTTAAATAGTTAGTAGATAAAAAAAAAATAAACTTATTAACTGCATGTACTTAATCATGATAAAAACAATGTTTTTATCTTTAAAATTGACGATACAAGCAAACTAAATAATCAAATACCCGAAAATGGAATTTTTTTGGCTTATTTTAAGTAAAACTATTTACGCAAAAATATGTGTCAAAGTATTTTTGAAGCATATTAAATCTGCTTTTAATTATTTTACTTCCATGATGGATATCAAAATAATCGTCTCATTATGCACAATCTTTACCCGTCAATATCTTCTTTGATACTTTTATTTTGTTTTGATTGAAAAAAAAATGAGTTTTCATACAAAGAGAAAATGTTATTTCAAACCGCTGCAAACTACACACAGTCGTCCTGCCACAATATAAACAAGGTATAACGGTCAGTGAAAAAGACAATAGGTGTCATGGCTGTGTACCCCGAGTTAATTACTGGTAAACATCAATGGCTTTGATGTTGTTTAGAAATGTGTTAGGGTTTTGAAAACCGATTTTTTTAATCGAAACAAAGTGCCAAAAATCTAATTGACGGATTAATATTATGCATAATGAGACGATTATTTTGATATCCATCACGTATTTAAAATAATAAAAAGTCGTTTTAATACGCTAATAAAATACTTTGTAGAACATCTACGGATGCAAGTGTTTATATAAAATAAAACTAAAGAAACACAATTTCTTGCAGATAAAAATGATTCATTAATTTGTTGTATTTTCAATTTCAAAAATAAATAGATAAATATTTTATTAATATTTTTTTTATTATTCATTTACTTTACTTTATTTATTTACTATGAATTTATTTCGCTGTAATCTGTTTTATTCGTTAAGTACTGGTTTGACTTTGTACCATTTGTTCAAAAAAAAAAGAAAAAGAAATAATATAAAAAAAAGAAAAGAAAGAAAAAAGAGAGAGACAGCAGGGGGTATTGGTGCATTTTAAAATAATTAAATTTTTAAAATCAATCTTTTTTTATTTTAAAAATTGAAAATACAAACAAATTAAATAATCAAATACCCGAAAATGGAATTTTGTTTGGCTTATTTTATGTAAGACTATTTACGCAAAAATGTGTGTCAAAGTATTCTTGAAGCATATTAAATCTGCTTTTAATTATTTTACTTCCATGATGGATATCAAAATAATCGTCTCATTATGCACAATCTTTACCCGTCAATAGCTTCTTTGATACTTTTATTTTGTTTTGATTGAAAAAAAATTGAGTTCTCATACAAAGAGAAAATGTTATTTCAAACCGCTGCAAACTACACACGGTAGTCCTGTCACAATATAAACAAGGTATAGCGGTCAGTGAAAAAAAAATAGGTGTCATGGCTGTGTGCCCCGAGTTAATTACTGGTAAACATCAGTGGCTTTGATGTTGTTTAGAAATGTGTTAGGGTTTTGAAAACCGATTTTTTAAT